>JAHZMT010001319.1:0-14088 GCA_027743785.1 Sinhomidia bicolor
AAAGACAATTGATCTTTTGAAGATAATGATGGGGAGTAAAATTACTTGTCTTGTAAAGTTGAAGAAACATGAGTTATTGCACCGCGAGAATATTATGTTATAATAGCACAGCATACACATAAAGTGAATGAATTATTCATCTCGCATTTATTAGTTACACTTACATTTATATGTAAAATAACAAATGTAATATGTGTACAACTACAGAAAAAAAGAGATGTTTTGCAGTACACTTTGCTCTTGTATAAATTGTAACAACTGAAACCTTTGAATACAAAAGTCATTAAAGGTAAATAAATCTCATTAAAAGCAATGAAAAAGACACTGGGGCGGACTTTGAGAAGATGCTCCTTTTAGATTTGTCTAGATATGGGAGGGTGTGGCTTCAACGCTTTTAAAGTGTGTTTATAGTTTAGTTGTTGAACATCGTGACTATTAATTTTGTCGACAAGTTCATTTACTTTTGCGGCAGGCTTGACTTTTGACATTTGAAATGGTTTATGTACCAAACTATTTCAATATTTAATGTTAAAGGAGTATAATATGAAGGATGATTCTCTCTATTGAGCATTTTTGCTTAAAAGTTTGGTGAAAAACGTATTTGTTCTACTTTGAAATCAAGATCATACCGTAACATACTATCATTAATCATGATTCATGAATAATATACATTTTGTGGTGTTGTATGCTATTAACTTGCATCCTTTGCGTTTGAAAATGGCAATTATTATATAATAAATGAGGTCGTACTGGTCGTAGCTTAGGTGTGAGATTATACTAGGTATGTATATTATTTACAGTACAAAAACAATAATTAGTAGTAAGATTGCATAAGATTCTGGGATTTATTTTGCATTAGTAATTTGCAAAATCGACAGATAATATGAATGTGTGGAAGCTGAAGAAGAACTTGTAAATGATCACAAAACTATTACAATGTACTAAATGCACGACGATGGATAAAATGAAAAATGTTTAGAACAGCAAGCAGAGCAATCGAGATTGAATATGAAGGAAATTAAATTTTCATTGAATGAATTAGAGGAACACGAACGTAGTCAAGATTCAAAGCTGTTATTCTGCTCAATTAAAAGTAAATGCATTGCAGAAAGTTTATTAAAGATGTCAAGCAAAATAAAAATTAATATGATAGGTATTTAATCTTTTATCTGCAGTGAGATTTTTTCTTGTTCGACTCCATCAGGTAGGTGCGGTGGAAATGATATGATCGCTTTTCAATTTTTGGAAATATAGCTGGATTTGCTGGATACTTTTTTAATTTAAGGAAACAAAATTCCTAGTGCCATCGTCAGTTCAAAGTTCTGTCATGGTATGTGACAATTTAGTATTTCAATAATTCAATGTACAGGGAAAAAATGGTGAGTAAAATTTCAATTTTTTTTATTTATTTCAAAGGATCAAACTTTAAAAGACTCCACAGAAAGCTTCCCATGTGACGATCTGGAGTGCGAATTTATGTCTTTTGATCCGATGGGCTACGATTTTAAGTTGACAGCGGCTGTCGCTAACTTTACTGCAAAGGAATGTAAATCTGAAGAAATTCCATGCCGGTTTCATGATGGATTCTCAGGAAACTGTTGGAAAGGAACTGCTTGTCGATACGCACATAAACCTTTTACAGGTGGAATTTTTTCAGAAAGTGAGCGCAAATAAGCATTTGGTTTAAGAAACAGTAAATTGACTCTGGTTAAAAAGTTTACAAATATCAAGGATTATTTTTAACCAATAATAACCCTTTTTTTGTAGAAAATCCAGTTTGGTCTGCTGCTGCTAACCAGGTGAGGCAAGTATCATGTGTCATAAACTTGGCCCCGGAAACCATTTTGAGCTGTGGAACCAAATTTAGTTGTAAGGTGATCTATGTAAAATCTCCTTCCGAATTTTTTGTTCGACCTATTGACAATTCCAGAGATATGCACAAGAAAAGTTACAAAAACCAGGAAGGCGAGGTTCGCTCACAAACATCTTGTTGTGAGGACTCGACAGTTAAGAACTATGACTATATTAACGGTTTGCCAACTAATTTGGATGTAAACCCAAACCCAATGTTAGTTCAGTCAATATCCGACAGACTCAGTTTTTTCTTTGCAATCGATGACAGATACAGATCCTACCAATCTGAATATTATTTTTCAAACACGGAGCTGGTAGCTGCTAGAATTAAATTCAGGTGGAATAGGGCACTTGTGCAGAAACACAACAAAAACGGAACAATCTGTGTTCAACTATTGGATACTGGTGAGGAACTTGACATTGATGTACAAAATGTTTGCAGGCTACCCGAAAAATTTTGCGACTTTCCACCTGACGTAAAACTTATTAGAAATATGATTTATATATTTTTTATGTTATGACTCTAATATGTGTAAAAGTACACGCTGTCGTACATTCTCCAAAAATAGGTGCTAAAATGTTGTATTTGTGGTGTTTCACCTATGTTGGCCCACTGGACCAAAAAAGCTATCGAAATTTTTAAAGGAATTATTGAAGGCAAGAACGTCGCGATAACTGTGGAGAACGGGTAATATTTTTTACTTTATTTTGATAAATACCCAAACTAGAATAACTATTTTCCTTAATATGATGTATATGCATTAATCACTTTTATTCTCGTAGAAATTTTAACAACGGAAACTTTTCCATTTTTGAGAAATGCCCATACTATGTCAAGGTATTTGTTTCTTGTGATGAGGATGCAATGAATGGTTCAAATTTAATTGACGTGGCAGAGATGTTGGTGACACTTGGCCTGGCACTGAAGTGGAGTCGCACCTAAAAGGATTCCATTTTTGAAGTAATGTTTTGATTTGAATTACGAAACATAAGTCAAGTTCAAGATTCATTTTATTTATGTTACGAGAAAAAAGTAGTACAAAATATTATTATTATTTTCTTTAAATTTTAAACATATTAAAAGTTTATGTTAACATGTGCTAAATTTTAGAAAAAATATAAAATTCGATATAATCTATTTTGTAATGTTAAACCCTGTATGTTTCAGTATTAAATTTGTTTGTTTAAATATATTTATATACTCGTATATAATATATGTAGGTAGGTAGTTTCATTTACTTTTACTGGATTCTGTCATTTGTAGCGCCGCAGATACAGAGGCTCCCTCAGTTACAGACAAACAGTACAACCGACGACCGTTTTTGGAATATCGAATTCTGCATTAAAAAGCATACATTTAATTTTAAACATTAAGTTTTAATAACCCATGCATTTTCCATCGTATCAAATATATTATAAACTAACCTTTTAATAGCCAGAGTAGAAAGTGGAACAACCTTTATTTCATTTACCAATTTAAGATCCCATGTTGAATAAAATCTGTAAGATTATTGAATTATTTTGTAACATGCTATGCTATATTTACCAAAAACAGTTTAAAGCAATGTTCAAAGTATTACCTGATCATGCCATAATCGCACCCAACTGCAATTAAATTGACATTTCTTCCTGGGTCCAAATTACTTAAGCACACACATTCAATTCTGTCGTCTGGTTGTATGGAACCAACCACAAATCCGTTTATCGTTGTAAGTGTAACAATATTTTTGGATCGACTGAGTAGCACAAAGTCACCAGTGGATCTTGAGCAATACGCATCGTCTATTCCCTCTGGTCTCCGTATTATGTTTATAAATCGTGTTCTGGACATCATAACATAAGTTTGATTACGTGAATGTCATTGTTAAAAGTTAATTTAATTTCTGTTTAAGTATTACATACCTATTCATATCCCAGACCAATGCATAATTTTCTCCGGAACATGAAATTGCGGTGGAAAAGTCTTGATTCAAATCAATATTCTTTATCGGTTGATAATGTCCTACTAGTTCAATTTTTTCTTTTACTTTGTCAAGCTCGCCAGTCAACTTTAATACTGTTATAAGACCGGATTGATGTCCTACCCATATCGAAGAGTCAGTTGTAACACACACGGTAATCTAGTCGAAACGAAATTGTTTAAAAAGTATATTAAATTACAGTAAATTGATTTCACAAGATTTTTTAAGAAACTCCAAATTCTAATGTTACCTCATCTCCAATACAAAGATAGATAATACTTGATTTTATTCGTATTCCACTTGCGTCCCATTTTCCAACAATTTTGTCACCAATTATTACAGTGTTTTCAGGCCAGAACACAATGCGGGTTTGAGTTTCAAAGAGAGACATAGTTTCATTATATTCTCGAGTGTCTATCACTTCCACTTCAGAACACATGGGTGACCCTATAAATCGGCCCCATCTGACGCCCCAGATGGTGTCAAGTACCTCCTGTATTTGTGAAAAGAAAAACGTTTTATAATTGCACATAACAAACCTATTGTAAGTTATAAGTTACTGTTTGCAGAAGAGTACTCACTAAATTACAGTTTTCCGTCGGAGACAAGCTCGAACGGGGATGTGGATATGGGAAAAGTTTTTTCGGAGTTTGACCATACGTTGCAACCATTGCCTTTCGAGCTTTTCTCAAAAGTTCATCACCAACTCCATCAACTTCAAATCCTTCGTAGGTCTGATTCAATTAAAGTATTTTATTAATAATAATATTCTTTTTTCATAAACGTTAGTGTTATCTTTTGGCAAATAACTATTTATATTTTCTTGTACCGAGGGATGGAAAACATTCATGGCATGTATCGCTGCTTTGCCAGTTTGTTTGTAGCCAAATATCAAATCAATCCAATCATTCAAAAATTTCCTGACCTGATTACTTTCCAGTGCCTAAAATGATAATTAGCATTAATTAAAATCCGGGAATAAAATAAAAACTTTTGTTATAATAATGGACCATACAATTTTACACTACCATCTAAAATTGGAATAAAAATATAATAAGCGTTTTTACAGTGGAGTATACATGCAAGAATATTTACTTTATTTTATTTGTATTTCAAGGATTCTAAAACCAATATCAAAGTTTTAAATTTAAAAGATGTACACCGTACCTTGATATTTAAGAAAATGTTGTGTATACGGAGGAAGTCGAATGAGAAAGTGAAGAACTATTCCAGAATTTGAGTAGTGTGATCCATAATGGAACGGAGGTGAGTCACACTCTCTCTTCAAATACTAAAAGAAAAATATTTCAAATTCATAAAAAATGTTTTTAAGTTTAGAAAATTTAGCTCCATGATAATTCAAGAGAAGAACCTTACGTTGTAGGTTGCAATAAAATGCTCTTCTTTCGAGGGATCTTGAATAGCCATAGGTTTCTTCATATCCCTGTACGACTGTGGCGCATGTAAATCTAAGGTTGGGCTATCATACTTTGCCAATACAAAAGGAAACACCGGGTACTGCATCAAATCACAGTAGGTTCTTCCTGCAGCCGTGTTGAGATACATTAAATACTCAAAATTGGAAATTTGCCCTTTCGTCCACTGTGCAGTCATGGAGGGAAGGGACGAGTCCATTAACGCAGAGTTGAGAGAATTTACAGGATGTTTAACTGAGATTTGCTTTAGAAATTCTTCTCTATCCTTTCGGGTTCGGAATACAAACATGTAACTTCTACTTTCCACAAATATTTCTGCTGCGCGATCCTCCAAAGTGTAGCGTCTTTTCAAAATGTGAATAATTGAGGTTAGCGGAACATCAATTCTTTGAATGCACTCTTGTATCCCGTTTTGCGCATCCGGAATAAAATGCAACGTGTCTGAATTTAATACAATTTCGCCCGGAAGCTCTTCTCCAGGAACGAGTCGAGTACAAAATCTCATAAAGTGAATTTCTGTATTTGCTTTTGGAAGTATCGTCAGTTCCTCGAGTTTCTCGGAGAGAAGGTATTCCAAAGGCTGGAGGACGTCACCTGTAGCAAAAATAATAATATTTTAGGTACCCTTTCCTGAATTTGTGTATATTCTATTTGTATTTATTTCTGATTGAATCTGAGATTTGAATCTGTCTTGGCGTTTCACCTGTATTACGATGTTTGGGCATTACAAAGCGACTATGAATTTTTAATGCTTCTCTTTTCAGTCGTAATCGAACTCGTCCTGGTCCTTCACTTTGATCCAAAGCCCAAAATCTGAATACAACAACAACGTGATTTTTTTATTTAATACATAGTCATTGCAGATTAACCTAAGCGTATGCGGGAAGACTTTGTTCACTTACTTTGGATATGACGCTGCAAAATGCCAAGGCGCAGCAGGATGAGTCATTCGTTCCACTAGTTTCCAAAGTCCATTTCTTGCAATAATGTCGTCTTCCTTCAAAGACAACTTTCGAACCAAATCAATTTCCTGCATTGTCCTTGTTCTTGTTACATGGTCTAGCATTTCCACTGCCAAGTTTCCAACCAATTCAAAAACGGTGGAGAAATAAGCTTGGTTACAGAAATTGTTCTTTTGAATAACGGCTGATACGTTTTGTTTGTTGACTCCTCGCTCCAGAGAGAAATCTTTAACAATAGTATCCATTCCCAGAGATGACATAAAAGATGTTGCTGAACCATTTATTTTACTTTGCAACTGCTGCCTAATCTTTTCAACGGTAGCGAGACATTGACGAAGCTCATAATAGCTCACTCCACAAATCGGAGGAGTTTCCAAAAGAAGCTTAAAATTTTTGAAATCCGCCGAAAACGTAGAAAAGTTGGTTATTGGAGACAGTAGACCAGCATCCACCATAATGTCCTCTAATTTGGATCGTATAATTTTATCAGAATAGCCAAGTACCGGGTGGGTATTTGCTTCAATAGGTTTATATGAGCTTTCTGCTGCGACTCCAGTGTCAACTTCCCCTTTTGAAGCGGCAACTTGCTGTAATGTCAGTCGTAATGCATTGTTGCCAGAAATTAATGTATTAAAAGTGGGACTTGTCAGGGCCTTTCCATCACTTGTCACATTATCTACCTTGGGACAACTTCTTTTATCTGCTTCCGACAAGAACATGCGAAAAAATGCAGTAAAACATCTTTCAATCTGTTCCTCTGAGCGGATTACCTTGGGCAGCCAAGTTCTGACATTGGGACATCCCAAAAGTATTCTCAGGGTTAATTGTTTAAAAGCAAGATCGCCTCTATTTGGAGCAAGAATTCTGCACAGACATACTCCCAAAAGATATTGCAACCGCTTTCTGTATTTCTTCACAAAATGTTTCCACAATTCCGTTTCCTGCTCATCGTCCATTTCCAAAAAGTGAACCATAAATACATTCAGTAGCCATTTGTCAAACTGGTTACCAAATCGGGAAACACTGGCCCGCTCTAAAAGCCAAATTAGCCTGGAACAAGCATCCGCTTTCCTCAAGTCTTTGTCGCAGTATTTTTTCAAAAACTCTGTAGTTTCTTGAAAAATTCTTCCACTAAGCTGATTTCCTTGAGGAAGTGATTCCAAAGCAGGACATAGCAGCACTTTCCACGGATCTTCTTTGGGACTAATAGCACAAAATTTAATTACTCGTGAAAGTAGATCGCTGAGTCCTCTGGTCAGCGTTCCATAAGTAACTCCATTTTTATTCAAGTTTAATACAGATGGAATGAACCCCATTGTCATCAATCCAGGTATTACGCCACCTTCATCATCCTGAACCCACTCTAGAATGGTGTTAACTGCCGAGTTTGTATAAAGCAAGGATAAAATCAGTGGATATGATACAGGGCCATAGCCTTGACAAATAATGCTGATAAGGTTAATTAATTCTGGAGAGTCTTGAATATACAAGCTGGTCAAAAAGAATCCTTTTGCTGATAGAAATTCTGATATGCACGGATTTTTTACGCGTGACAAATATGCGGAAAGAAGTTTCAAGGCTAATTTCTTAATTTGCATGCTGGGGTGAGAACAGTAAGCGACAAAAATGTGGGGATTAAGATGCGGTCTCAAAACCGAGTGGAATGCACCATCAGGAATGATTGCTAACGTGTTCAGCAAAATGGTCATTATAGCGTCTGTTAACGACTCTTGGAAAGTTTCACGAAAGCCGTCTAGCTGGGTGCTTTCAAAGGTCTCTTTTGTGTACGTCTTTTGCCCGCTGGATGCTCGACCAACAATCTCAGGCACGTCCTCATTTGCAACTGACAGCATCTCTGGCATTTCATCTTCCTCGTCAACAAAATCATTTTTGTCACAAGTGTTCTTACTCGCTGAGTCACAAATCCCCATGTTGCTCTCCTGAGCTTCTGTGGCATTGTTAATCTGCTGATTTTGAAACGTAAAAAATCCAGCTTCTCTTTGGGGTAATGGTGGTAGCTCTTTTGGAAGTAATGGATATAATCCATACTTAACTAGGCACGATCCAATGAAACCATCTGGTGGCGTCATCAGTTCAAATAAGATGGATTTAATGAGTACAGTTATTCTAATAGCATCCACTGAACTCAAAGACGGCACCGCGTTACTTAACGTGCCAGACGAAGTTCCAGGAGTTGGCTGATGATAATTACTAACGTCAAATATGGCATTGTAGCAAATGCTTAGTATTACTTCCCCGAAAAACTTGGACTTGAGAAGTGCCATGTTCAGATCTCGATTTGCGTTTTTCTCTACTATCAGGTCCAGTATAATTGTGAGCAAGCATTCGAATAAACTGCGACGACCTGTTGGAGCGTCAGCTTCAGTGCATCTGTTCCGTAGTAAAGTACGCCACGAACACAGGAGGCAGGCATCAAGCAAATCATAATCTAACAGTCGGTGACCTCTTGGATTCAAACAATGGTTGATAAGGACGAGAAAAGTTTTGAAACCAAAAACAGACCGTTCAGAGTTGAGAATGAAACGAATCAGATTGTAATGTACTCGAGAAGGAACATCAGTCGCTTTGGAGTGGTTTTTCAACTGAGTAAGCACCAAACACAAGGCTTTGGATTGAATATCGTCATCTCGGCATATTTCCACCACCTTGTTTAAAAAAGAAACATTTTGTACAGAAATTAATTCACGTAATCTTCTTAGGATTTTTAAAAAAGATTTACAACCTGATATTTGCATATTTTTTGTTTAATGAGATTTTTACTAGTATTACGTTACGTTGTAATTCTGTACATTCACAAGTGACATGTTATGTGTAAATAGGCATTTTTCATTCATTTTACTTGTTGTTCTTAAATTAGAATCTGATGCAAGTAAAATAATAGTGAATAGAAAGTACGTATATTTATTATACCCTGGCGTAAAGAAAGAGGAGCGCACTAATTCCTCCCATTTGATGTATCGCCCATTGGAAGTCATTCCTACTTTGGGCTGATCCAAGGAGGTCAATCAGTTCCGCCTAAAATGCATCATTGAATCCATTTTTAATTGAAAGTTTTGTCCCAATCAATTCCAAGTGAAACAGTTAAATAATACATACGTAATAATTTGACGAATACTGCGAAGTTTTGAAACGATCGAAAATGTCCTGTAATTTTGCAACAGAGATAGTTCTTCCTTCAGATAAAAGCAATGAGGCTGCTACTAGATTAGTACAGCTTTCAGAATCTGACAACGTAAGTAAATCTGTCGAGTTTTTAGACTGGCATTGAAAAGATATTTCGGCCAATTGAAAGGGTGTGGATTCTTTGCGGGCTCCAACACTAACGCTACTTGTATGGGTTTCTGTTACAGTTGATTCTTGAGATGATGAATAATACGATTCTATATTAATTTCATTTTGAATGTTCTGCTGACTTTGATAAGCGTTGGTCAGCTTGGTACTAAGAGTATTAGACGATGCATTTGAAGATGAAAATGACGCGCTGTTATTATTTTTTTGAGTAGTTGAGGAGTTAAAAGAATCAGTCTCATCTGTTGAGTTGAGTTGGGCCGTGGCAGAAGTACCAGATCCAGTAACCCACGTCTTTGTAGAAGTCAACCGTGGTTCTAAAACTTCATCTGTGTCCATTTCTGCATGAGATTCTTCCGAATCAAAGTGGTCCTCTTCAGCGGTAGAATACACGGATGTGGAAGAGCTGGAACCATTGCCAGCCTACGAAAATACAAAATGATTTACGAAATTTGGTCATGAACAAACCAAAGTTGCATTTTTTGGTTTGGAAGTTTTAAAACCTTGTGGGTATTTTATGCATAGGTATATTAAGGTAACATAATAAAGGTAAAGTAAGAGGTAAATGACTGTTGCATGTCCACGTGAAGCATAAACAATTATTTCATTCCTATGAAAATCACTTGTTGTCTACATAATACAGCATATCTAAGTTTCAGACTTAACTAGATATATCCGCTAGACAAATTTACTAACGAAAAAAATTCTGGTTTTGCTGTCTCTCGTCATCTTGTCGTTTCCATTCTTAACTTGCTCAGCAAAAACTTTACATTCGCATCATCTAAGAAGTGCGTGTAAGTTATATAAGCAGTGTACAAATGGTTATGCAATAAATGCTTCAACTGGAATGAAAAGCAATGAGATGTAAATCTTTCATAGATTTTTATTGCATGCCTCTAGCTATCCAGTCACAGGACTCCTTTTGAGACAACTTTTTTTTCCCGTGCCTCCATATTTGTTATAGTTCACTAGTGTACTATTAACCCAAGAAGCGTCTTGAATACAATTGCTTACATTTTTACATAAGAACCTGCGCTTCGTGACAGGTTTTCTGCTGGAATTTTATCTCAGAGTAAAACTAGCACGTAGAGAATCGCATGCAACTTTTGAAAAAGAATGCAATCAAGCTATAAAGAATACATGAAAACTCCTTTGTACGAGTGCACTTGGATTTGTACGTACATACTTCTATGCATATTGCTATGTTTTGAAATGGAATCTTACCGATATAACTAACTATATACCTGTAAACAATGGACATGACTACTGGGACTGGATGACCATGAAATGTAAACCAGAATGTGGGTGACCATGCAGTTCTTTATATACAAGTTGTAATCATTATTACAGTACATTATTTACTCGTATATTTTGCTTATGTTGTTACTCCAAAACTTTTATATCTACCTATACGGGCTTTACCACCGGGTAAATATTTAGATTTTTTGTGTTTATATCCTCAATCTTGAGATCTGGATAATTGCTTTAGTCTGTAGTAGCTGTCTAGTATTTTACTTTGTCAATAAAGATTACATCACACGAATTTGGGTGCTAATTTAATGAAAAAATGTATTTGATTGAATTGCCATTACCCTGCCCTATTATATTTTATACAATGTATTTTATTGTGCCCTTATAATTTGTTGTTATTATTATTAATAAAATAATATTGGATAGAAAAGGTAGTTTTTTTCATCATCATCATGAATAATTCAACATTCAGACAACACGTTTGATTTGTTTTGCAACAGACGATTTCTTCATAAAATTGGCTTTTGCAATTTCTATGATAAATGCTTTGAAATAAAATTATTCAGATATTTTTCCAAAGTACGCAATAAACATTAATAAATGCATAATGCATGCAAGTTACCTTTCGTTCATCTCCTGGAGTAATTATTTGCTCTTCCAAGTCTTTAAAATCGTTTGGATCCATAATGATTAGCAAGTATTTTTTCCAAATCACATCATAAATCTCACATTACACTATCTTTAAACCCTTAGGCACACATTTGCACAATATATAATTTGGCACTGTTTATGTTCACTGAATGGGATACATTTTAATTTCACTGGTGTAAAACGTTGACACTGTAAAAAAACAATAACCATAGATTATGTTTTCAAAACCTGACCAATATTCACAAACGTTTAAAAACACTAAAAAACTTTGATTTCCCGATTACTCAACTCTTTTTGTCACATGCTCACTCTCTCCACAGATAAGGTTATATATTATACACTCATTTTATATATTACTCAGAATGATACTGCACTTTGATAATAATCTACATGCCTATTTATGTGTGACACATAATGTGTCCGATATTCAAATCTGCGTAAATATTGTTATTTATCGTATAATTTTGTAGTAAGCATGCAGAGTAACTTTAAATGGGAATCAAAATAAAGTAGACAATATACATTGTTAGTTTTTTACTTGGGATTTGAAATTTATTCTTTAACGTCTTGCCTTTTCAGTGCTAGTACAGAGTACATAGTTCTGTGATTCGATTTGGTGCAACAACCGCACAGCTCACAGCACTGCTGAATGGTCACTACAATGTACTGCGTGATATTCAAATTCAAACATCCTTATCATGCCTCGACACGTTATGTTATCATCATATTATTTTGTTTGTGGCTAACGTTGTCATATCACATCTATTCCCACAACATTGAATCCAAATCCCATGCATTCGCCAGTGCAAAAAACGAATTATCATATAAGCTTACATATAAAAAAGTGAAATGAAAACAGCTTAGCGTGCAATGCTTTGCTCAAAGACTTTGTACGTGTAGCAGACTACCTGCACCCCTACGCGCAGATAGATTGATTGAATGTACATCTCACCTGTACTTTGCGCTTTATGAATTAAACAGGTTTGTTAGATATGCAGTAGACAGTTATATCAGCCATCAACACTAACAACGCTGGGTTTGTAGTTTGTAATGGAAACGCTACAACGGTAAGACACACACGACAAAATGTTTTTATGGTGGCTACTGGCTACTTACTACAAATGACTTCTCCCTTTCATCCCTTCATGTGTCTGGCTGAATTACTTCTGGTTGAAATCAATGTTGAAATGATTGTATGCTTATTATATGTAATATTACTGGAAATGTTTTTGAATGTTCAAAGTTGAAACTTGAGACGATAACAAGAAACTCTAGTAGTTATGCAGTAAAATTATGTTTTTCAAAGAAGCTGTATGTTGCTATTGCTTGTCGTAGCTGTTTTGTATGTCAATAAATAATTAGATTTATTTGATGCTTATAGGGGTACATTGAGACAAAAAAAGTTACAAAATGTGTAAATATTCAATGGACAAAAGAAATACTTTCCATAAAATGTCAAAATGAAGCCAACAATGCAAAAACTAATTGAGCAGTAAGCTGTTAAGACTACTCTTTAGCAACTTGAAAGGTTTCTTCTTCGACAAGGCAATTTAATGACCTAGTCTGTTCTTTGCCAGTTCCTTGTTTTGCCTGAATATGATGACTGATAAGTAGTGATAAGTATAAGTATATACAAACAATACCATAAAATACTACACTACGATAACCAGAGAAAAGTTAGCTAACTAGTCAGTAGTTGTTACTAATACAGTAAATTTCATGCAGCAAATTTCAAATTACTATAATATGCTAACTTAAGTAATGAAAAGCGACCAAAACAATGTGTACCCAATTTTCCAATCTTTTTGGGCTTTTTTTAGCAATTTTTTTATTTGAGATAAAACAGAAAAAGTCTTTGTGAACATTTCAGTATTCTCTGCGTCACATCATCACAGTCGCAATTGTTAATACCTATATAATAAGTTATGAACCACCAGTTTCTCCTGAAATATGATGGAAATTTTGCTATTAGAAAATAAACTTTGGCAAATATTTTAGTTGCTTCATTCAGCAAAGTAAATGTACGATTGATTATACTAATCAATACATGATACATAAATATTGTATTAGCAGATGTACGAAACTATAAAAATTTATTCGCCCTGACTGCTAGTAAAACACTCTTCAATCCAATCACCGCCCATTATTGTGGAAGAGAAAACCAGGAAACCCACATGCATTGGTTCACTTTACTCGTTTCTCCAACAGTGCAGTAAACGTCAAAGCAGTTCTGTTGTCTGTATCTGTATCACACAATGTTTTGTGTATGTATGTCATACAGAACAAGCGGTAATAAATAATTATCGTTAAATCAACATGTTTCAAAATCGAAATGGGGGTTGTCACAAATATCGAAGCCGATTACATCTACAAATTATTACTATTTCAAGCATACTTATTTACATTCTTGCAACGTATTTTTACCTGAGACTACCACCAAACAAGCATTCCCGCTTGTTCTGATAAGCGATTATCGCTAGTTTACAAACTGTATTTTACATGTACCAGCACCAACACAGAAGATAAGGTACTATGAAATTGTATTTGGGTGAATGAACCAACAAATGAAATCACAGAGAAAAATGGACACACGAAATAAAAAGCATTTATAGTAATAATCACATTATCTTTCCAGCTTACACAGACGCATTTATGTTAAAATGC
>JAHZMT010001320.1:0-11859 GCA_027743785.1 Sinhomidia bicolor
GGAAGCGTAAAATCGGAAGTTTACCATTACCATAAAACAGTCATCATGTTAACCAAACCACCATGTACAAGATAACAGGTTGCGTTTTAGGTTATCTTCACAGCTGCATTGTGATAGTTGACGTTTGTGTAGGAGCGATAATAAAAAATGGTGATGGTGAATTAAGCAATGAAGAATATAGAAAATGCATTGTCTATTGAGAGTCTATTGCTTTGGGTAAAAAATTGCATGAATGACACTTTATTTTCTGTTTCATGTTTTAGCAGATGACATCGGCGTTTTTTGTTTGTCAGCCTTACTTTAACATTTTTACGCATAAATCGGAGTTGACAATTGAAAAAATATTTGTTCATGTTTGTAAACAGCCGGCGTGGCGCCATATTTGCAATGTTTTATATACCTACATTCATTAATACAATAATAATCATTCCTCACGATATTTAATGGAGCCACTTAAATTTCAATTAAGACTCATTAAAATATAATTGGTAGCAAACGTTGGAAATTGGAAAGTACGAGCAACAGTTCAGTTTAAAAGAACTAGTTTGTAGGACTCTTAATTTATCTTTGTTTAGCTTTGTTACTGCTTGCTAGCATGCTTGTTGGCGTTTTGTCTTTGTTCTTTTCATTCAATTTTGTGGTGAGCATCATTCATTAGCATAAATCATAACTGAATTTTGGATGACGTTGATACGATGGTTATGATTACACATGCATTTTTTATGACAATTGCAAGTTAGTGTGTGTGAGAAAGAAACGGCCACTGTTTCACATTGTAATGCAAAGTTCGATACAAGTAAAGTAATTTTTAAGCCACGACGGCCACCATCATCACACTAGCAGCACCACAAACTGATTTTTAGACCTACATACGAGCCCTTTGTTCACTACATAAGCACCATGTTGACTTGTATTTTTATCGTCAATCGGCATGTGAAAAAATATTGTCTGCACTGTGAGCGTGCTTGCCCGTAATAATACTGACTGAATACAAGTAAGGTAATTTTTAAGCCACGACGGCCACCATCATAGCACCACAAACTGATTTTTAGACCTACATAAATACGAGCCCTTTGTTCACTACATAAGAAGCACCATGTTGACTTGTATTTTTATCGTCAATCGGCATGTGAAAAAATATTGTCTGCACTGTGAGCGTGCTTGCCCGTAATAATACTGACTGACGCGATGTACAGAGTACGCCACATTTTTTAAATGTTAAATGTTGCTTCTATTCTGCTGAACTGCCCATGTAGTAATCTGCGAAAAATACAACAAAAAATCAAAAATTGTTTCGCAATTTTTTCAAATGTTCTAATTTTGCTTTGTGGTAAAGCTGCAAAGTATTAGCGCAACATTAGCTTGATTTTTTATGTGAAAATAGTTGAGAGAGGAGCAGACACAACACACAACAAAAGTTTGAATTGAAAAAAAAAGATGTGCATTCGTTTGTTTATGATGATGGTGATGATGAGCATTACGGTACCGTAACATTTTGCTGTCTTATTGGCACTTTTTAGTCGTTTGCATTCTTGTCTTCAAATAATATTATGTGCCATATTCGTTTATGCATCTCCTAGTCATCCCCATCAGGTCCACCATCCTCCGTCACCATTATTTAACCGCTATTCAAGTCTGCAAAATCTGCGCAAGTGGCCAACACAAACCCGTAATAGAACAAGGAAGCAAAAAAGGCGCTATATAACTAAGAAATTACACAAGAAAAGGCTTCAAAAGACGTTAGATGAAGATATGTAAGATTATGCAGGCCCGCACTGCACTACTACTACTACTACCGTTGCTATTAACGGATGGTTAAGTAACGCATTGAGAAGGATAATAATGTATAATAAATGCCATAAAAACCGTATGCCATGTGTCAGTAATGGAAGTGTACGTGTGTAGTGGTACCTAATCATATTCGTCTTATAACAGGATGGACTATGGACATTACAGTAAATCTGCTCATCATGTACAATTTTTTTCATAATTCTGTGCTATACAATATTGTGATCATGCATATTGACCGATTGTTGACGACTGTATACCTTCAGGTATGTTGTTGTTGTTGTCATTATTTATTATGTATCACGGGCCATGGACTCCCAGATTCTGATCTGACAAGTTTCAGTCAACCAACAACATTTCGTGACCCTTTTTCGCCTTCCTGCCTGTTCGTGAATGCCATACAATCAGATTTTATATAGGTAGACATGCAATTTTTGCAATGGTCCATATTTTATCCCCACAAACAATGTAACAGTTATAGTAATCATAATGCAATGTTCTTGCGGCTGTTGCCGTAAAGTTTAATTTTAATTGAAAGATGATGCCTTGGCGTATGTAGGTAGTGTACGGTGCATGCATACTTTATACTACCTACTTGACAGAATCGCTACAGAAATTCAAATGGTTCTGTTGCTTATTTTTATCATCAACTTGATCGTAATAATATGCGTGTAATAATAGCACATCATTTCCTGGTTATGTATTTAACTAACTTTTTGTTCGAAACTGTTGAACATTGAAAACTTAATTGGGAAACAGTGCTGCTCTGGCTCTGGCCTGGTCTCCCATCTAGAATGACGAACTTAACTTACTTTAGATTATTATTGCAAATAAACTACGCCAACCACACGTTTCCACTGACGAGCGCCATTGTCACTTAATTTTATAATAATACTTTGTGTGTCGAAAGTGGAGGAAACCATTTTTCAAGGAAAGAAATAATAATAACTCTTTCGTAAATGTGGGTGTCGCTATTTTAACTTTAGCCTCTTTGTTCATTACTTTGAAAATGTGGTAGCGTCGTCGTGTATAAATTTTGATGCTTATTTGGTTAGTGTATGCCTATCTAAATACCTACTACATTTATGTAGGTATGTATGTATCAGTATCTTATTATCTGACAAAAAATCACTGCTTTTATCATACTAGCAAAATACAATACATTTCTTACGCATGCTCAACCTCACAAATGGCGTACCTTACTCATGTAAAGTTGACAATACAATAATTTCTACTTTAATATCAATTTTGCTCCAAACTAAAAAAAGAGTTAAAATGATGAATTGAAAGACAAAAAAGAGGGTGGTGATCGCGTTGTTATTACTAGCAACACAGACAAAACCAAATGCCTAATCAAAACTGGTGATGGTTGCTAGTGATAAAGGGCGCTGATAATGCCTTTTTGGCAACGCAAGAGTGCACTTTACTTTTAAAAAGGGTACAAAAAGGAGCAAAGATTATGCCAAAAGAAAAAAAAAGACACAAGACAAAGGCTCCTCTGTTCTCGCTCCCTGTCAATTGTACATCATGTTAAGAAGATAACTGGTAAAAATGAACGGTTGAATGCTCTTCTTCTCCACTCGACGAGTCAACTGCACCAGCAGCATCACCACCGCAAAGCAAATCAAAAAGGAACACGAAAAGAGTATAGCACCAGCATAGTAAATAGTAGCTCTGCCACACCAACGTCATCGTCGTCGTTCTATTATCATCAAGTAGCAATATTTAAAAAGAATACTAAACTAACATGCTTCTGCCGAGTACTCAAAAAAACTGCTATTATATTAGTAGGTATATTGGCATACATTACTATTTGTTTCTGAGTAGAGAACAGTGTTGATGACGCAGACGATAAATAAATGTTATGAAGATGATAATGACAAAGATAACATGGAGTTTGGTTCTTGGGAATTAAATGGAAACGAAACGAATGAATCGACTTTTCGAGCGTGTAGCAGCAGCAGCATCAGTGACAGAGAAGAGGATTAATATAGGTAGGCAATATAGTGAACAAAAAGCATAATAAATACATAAGATTCCAATTATTTTTTTTTCGCATAAAACCCAAATGAAAACATTAAAAAAATTACCAACTGCTCCTGTTGTTCTCTTAGTTAGTTCTCAGCCCTGCTGCTAGCATAGCTATTTATTACCCACTCCATACAGCTCGTAATTATATCCATCGTTTTTTTCCAATCTGTTATTATATTATTTATGCATCAAGTTACGTGCACGGAGTAGTCATTATTTATGCAGAATGCAGAGAGGAGAAGTTTAACCAAGAGAAGAAGCCCGAGTCTTTAACCAGAATCACAGCAGCAGCAGCAGAAACAGCATCACAGTTAGTTAGAATGTATAATCGTCATTATTCGCCATCATCCATCGTCATCATTCTACTGAATGTTAAATACAGGTTGTTTTTACGTACTTACAACAGCTACTTACTAAATCGCTCGACAAGGCATGATTTTACAGAAAACCAGCACCCGTTCTATTTTACACGTATTTTATTACATGTACGTGTGAGCATAGGAAAAGGCAGCTAGATAGATAGACAATGATGATGATAATGATGAGCAGCGTTTGGTCTGGTCTCTTTTTTGGTTTAGCTGGCTCGCTGGCTGGTTGTTGTTGTTGTTGTTGTCTGTTGTTGAACCCAGCGAAGAAGAGGACGAGGAGAGAAGGAGGAGATGTGTTTTGAATTGTGTTGGTTGTCTATGCATGCGTATCTATTTTCCTCTCTGCTATTTATTTTAATGTATTAAACGTTATACAATCATCATCATCGTCATCGTCCATATACCTCTCCATCACCACCACTGTCTTTTACCACGGGCATGCATGCATACATGGGTCATTAAAAGTCTATTTAAGCACAATGTATGTATGCAGATGTGTGTGTAACAATGATAATAATTCCATTAGCCTCTCTGCTGCTCTGCTCTGCGCTCCGTTGTTGTTCGTCCGTCCATTCTCTGCCATTCACTCTTCTCTTATCCGTAATTTGCATGTGTGTATTTTTTCGTACATCCGTTCATTTTTACAATTTTTTTTAAAGCAAAGAGCAGAGCAGCCAGCTAACTAACAGGAGAATCGTCATCATCATCATCGTAGTAGTAATAAGTACGGCTGTGTGTGTACGTATGTACACAAAAAAATATTATGAAGATAAGAAGGGAAGGAATAAAAGAAAGAGGCCTTGTCTGCTGTGTTGCTTGCTGCGTGAAAGAGCCTGCACGACTATTAATGTTATGTTGGGTGCTTGTTCGCTTGCAAGCAAGTTGTACATTTTTTTGTGATGATGAATGATGTTTTGCAGGGACTGCCGATTGTTTGTGAATTTTTTTTGTTGTTGTTGCTGCTGCTGCTGCAAGAAGATGAATGTACTTTTCGTGGCTGTGATTTCTTTGTAGTTTGCTATATAGCAAGGAGTAACATGATATTATGTAGCAGTTAGTGTGCAGGATTATTATTTTACACAGGCACACAGTATTTTTCCCCTGTTTGTTTGTGCCTGCAAAAATGTAAAAAAAAACTTTGCTGTTGTTTTTTTTTCTCGGTCCTTGTTTTTCTGTTATGTGAGAAAGAGAAGTTACGTTATTATTATTATAGAGTTGGTTAAGATGATGTTACAACCAGCACCGTACGTACAGCAGCAGAATAAAAATGTTTTGTAAAGCATTACATTACATTGTTTGAAATGATCATTGTGTTGCTGCTGTGTAGTGAATCTTGTTTTCGTTGAGTTTGGTGCCGCTGGCCTGGTCCTTGTCCTGCTGGCTGCTACTGCTAACTGCTAGTATTGTATACTGCTCTCTGGATGTTCAAATATTTTTATCAAACTAATTTTTTTTGTGCGTAGATTGCACATATTTTTCTTTCTGTGCAATAAATAATGATGAATGAATGGTGGAAGTGTGCTTTTCGGTAGCAAAAGTTGTTATTTTCATGTGTGCTGCTGCTGTTCTGCAGACAGAATTAGTTTTTATTTCTCGTTTGGAAATGATTTAAATAAATGGATGGTGGAAGTGTGCTTTTCGGTAGCAAAAGTTGTTATTTTCATGTGTGCTGCTGCTGTTCTGCAGACAGAATTAGTTTTTATTTCTCGTTTGGAAATGATTTAAATATTTTACAATGTGGTTAGCAGAAAAAATGGTGTTTCAGTTTAAGAGTAGTAGATAATATGAGGTTTTTATGGAGTGTTTTTGTTCACTGTGTATGTGTATGCGTGGTGGTAGGGAGTAACGGCGTTGGTGATGCGCTGTAAATGGAGTTTTGAATACAATTTTGAGTATGTAGTGAGTTAGATGAGTGATTGTTTCTTTTTTTAAATATTGCATTATATTTTTATACGTGAATGTATGTTTTTGTAATTTTATAAAATATATCTGAGAATATGTGCAATGTGTATATATGAGTTTTTACGAGAGCAGTGATATTTTCTTGACAAGCTTGGTTCAAAGTGTCCCCTTCTTTGTTCCACTATTCTGGCTGGTGTATTTGGGAAAGGGGAATTTTGGTGGTGGTGGTGGCAGCGGTCATTGTGGTCTTATTGAAGCCAATATAGAAAACGAGCAGAAGGAGCGCAACTGTAGTAAACGTGGCAATATGACACTGTTTCGGAAGCTAGTCGGCATCACACTGATGCTCTCAATAGGTGCTCTAATGCCCAGTTTCCTGTTTATGGGCTGGAGCAGGGATGCACGTGCTGTGGATGATATATTTTATACGAGTGCAGCTCTAGCTAATTTGCATTATAATAGAAGTAGTATCATGTATCGGAATCTCAGTAGAGGGCCAGCAAGGCTCGAGGATGTTATCATTTTTGGAGAGACGGAAAGGGGTGTTGATTTAGAATCTCAGGATTGGGAGGATGTTAAAAGCAAAAGGGATTTCATTAAACAGGTTGGTTACAAAAAAAATATAAAACGTCAACAGCAACAAGCAAACATCAATGGGCGACTTAATAAATAGCACATCCACATCCTTTTTTTATTGCCGCATGTAAAAGTGGCGTTTATGATGATGATAAATGTTAAGCTTGTGCTTGGAATGTGAGAGTAATTTAACGAAATGGGATGAAATTGGGGGTAATGGTCTGGACACTGTCTGCCATTAAAAATGTTGATGATATAAAAGGCAGTTGCAATTGGTTTATTGTATTGTGTTTAGTTTAAACTAGACTACGTGCTATATGCCGTATTTACTTGCTTAATAAAACTAATGTGGTTTTATGTATTTTTTTCAAAAAATGTGTAATGTAGATGATGAAAGACTCGTGGGATAACTATGTCAAGTATGCCTGGGGACACAACGAACTTCGACCCATGAGTCAAAGGGGTCATTCAGCGAGTATATTTGGTCCAGCGAAACTTGGTGCTACGATTGTGGACGCAATCGATACGCTATACGTGATGGGACTGCACGATGAGTATAAGCAAGCTCGAGATTGGATAGCGAGTAATCTCGACTTTGACACACTTGTAAGGAAAAAACAAGGAAGCAAAAATGAATACAAGATTATTAATTATTTTTGTGATGATGACACTTTGTCGTCGCCGTCGGTGGTTTTTCCATTTGATGCTGGGGTGTTGATGAACTTTTAGAAAATTTTTGTTAAATGACATTTTTTATGTTTTCTACAGAAAGCGGAACTGTCCGTATTCGAGACAAATATTCGATTTGTTGGAGGTTTTCTGACAGCATATGCCTTGACTGGAGACAGCATGTTCAAAGACAAAGCTTACCAACTTGGGAAAAAGCTTTTGCCTGCCTATTGATACACCTACTGGAATTCCATATGCTCTAATCAGTTTAAATTCTGGGGTATGTAATAATAATAATAATAATAAATGAGTGGAGGAAAGTAGATTTGAGACAACACCTATACAGTATGAAATCAATAAATAGTATGAAAACGACTTGGTTGCTTGCAAAAGGTGATGAAAAAGTTTTAATGTTGTTTGCTTTTTGCTTTTGTTCTAATAGGCAAGCCGGAACTATGGCTGGGCTGCTAGTGGCTCGAGTATACTTTCCGAATTCGGGTCAATCCATTTAGAGTTTGTATATTTATCGGATATAACAGGAGATCCTGTGTTTAGGGAGAAGGCGTATAAAATTAGGGAAGTTATTAAGCAACTCGACAAGCCAAAAGGACTGTATTTTAACTATGTTCATCCCAGAATGGCTAAATTTACACAGAGTAAGCTTGCTTTGCAAACTATCGATTTTTTCTGACGTGTTCTTATATTGGTCGGGTAGAAAATGCGGGGTGCGCTGATTGGTTATGTAATGGAGCACCGTTTATGTTTCAGGTCATGTATCGATGGGTGCACTAGGAGACAGTTTTTACGAGTATTTACTCAAGTCATACCTCCAGACTGGAGATGTGGATGCTCGCCAGATGTACGATGATGCTATTGACGCATTTGAGAAAAATGGACTTATTCGTTACTCAAAGAGTGGACTTTTATATTTTGCCGAGATGCGGTATGACCGCTTGGAAAGCAAAATGGACCATCTTGCCTGTTTTGCGGGAGGAATGTTGGCCTTGGGTGCTATTAATGACCCGACAGCTAATCAGAATCATGGAAGCGAAACTAACAGAGCTAGTCGGCATATGAAAATCGCCGAAGGGATCACAAATACATGTCACGAAAGCTATATTAGAACTTCGACAAGACTCGGTAATAATAATAACACCTTTTCCGAAATATGTAGAGATTTTTTATTGATCAATATTTTATTTATTTTTCTTTTATCAGGTCCCGAGAGTTTCAGATTTAGCGACGCCCTTGAAGCACGAGCCCTTGCCGTTATACCGTAAATCTTGCTCAAATTGATCAGTTTTCCTCGACTCTCATTTGTAACAATTTTTCTTTTGGAATTTTCATTACAGTATCTGTACCTGATGTTCAGTTCGAAGGAATTACTTGACTTGGACTATTGGATATTCAACACGGAAGCTCATCCGCTACCAATCAAAGGAAAGAATCCCATGTATCGAGCGCATTCTGCTTAAAAGGAATGCCTGCGATTACAAATTTTGTTTTGTTATTTATTTTTTCTCTCTCAGTTTTTTTAAATGCAGAAGATATGCATCGTTTTCCTAGTAATACAATAATAATTTTTGACTGAATTTTTAAGAAACAATAACTTACTCACTTTGCAGTGTTGAAAAATACTACTACTCGCGTTTCAGTGAGTGTTTGTACATAATCACTTGTCGAATTCATGAATTCTCGTGTACAAAAAAAAGAAAGAAAGAGGCGACGGTGATGATAATGTGAGTACACATAATTTTTTCATATGAAAGATAACTTTACATCAAATTCCTACTATATGCCCATCTTCCCAAAACATTGTTAGGCCGTAATGTACTAAAAAAAAGAATCAGAGGGCGGAACTGACTTATATAATACGACCCATGTTTGCCAAGTATTTGTAATAAACTCCTGCCTTTTGACTTCCGTTGATTACTTCACACACACACGTAAAACAGGGCATTTTTCTCATTGGTACTGTATTTAAAGATAGATAATAAAGTTTGTGCATAGAGCATTTAAAAATAAGTAGGTGGTAGCTAGGTAGATGTGTATGTTGATTCGTGTTGATGACTTTTAGAACATTTGCGTCAAAAATAATTGCCTGCCATATTAGATGACAAAAAATAATACAAACAGAAAAGAAAAAAGGCGTAACATCACGTTAGTCTTTTCAGTGTCCGCAATTACTTGCTAACCGCCTACAGTAGTAGTTTATTTTTTAAAAAGCAGAGAATGAAGAAAAGTAAGTAAGTTGAAAAAAGCCAAATATCTTTCCAGTTATTTACCGTTAATTAACTAGGTATTAAAAATAATTAATTACCTTTGTCACCGGTTGTGATGTTAGTCATCGATGCATTTTTTTCTCTGTAGAAAAGCGCAGGACGTTTGTGTTGGTTTATGACTAATCTAGTGAAATGTTGTTGTTGTAGTCGGCACTCAATGGAACTCCAAAAAAATGCAATAATGTGAACGAGTTTTAGGTAACTTTATTTTTTAGGATTTTAAAATAAGCATAAAAGGTCTAAAAAAGTATATATTATCAAAAATGCTCGTCGTCTAGCTCTGTCATCTATCTTGAAAATATTCATTTTTTTCTTTATATAAAAAGAGTAATATATTATTATTGCTATTATTATTAACCGTAGAAGAAAATGACTGTAATAATAAATTCATTAACGAACGCGTCGTTGTTGAAAACGGAACGTTTGGTACTACCGGCAGTACCTCTGGGGATGCATGCGCCTGTGCCGTCCTGGTGAGTACGGAGGATACTGTGATATTTTTATGTAAATAGATTTACTACTATTGCCGCCGCATAATATCCAATGATATATATACATACATAATAATATAAATGTTTATTTGTACATACCACACACTATATATGATGTAGAAAAGAAAATTAACAATATACAAACAATTACTTGACCTCATTAAAAATATCACTTTTATGCATACCTATACCTTACATATAATGTCTAAAAAGAGAAAAGAATACCAATATACCAATTAAGTATGGCAAAAGGTAAAAGTAAAACCAACTATATACATATAATATATAATTATATATACCTACAATATATTTTACCACCTCCAGTTGCAGTGTCAAACAATAAATATGAAATGAATTAATTACGAGGATGTAAAGGAAGGACGAAGCTAGTAAAGTTATTCCATGTAAATACTGACAATTAATATTGATTTAAAAAAAGTTATTGTGACGACGTGACGAATGTACGTACGTACAGTGTATATTGTTATTAAAATTGTATGCGGATTGTACAGATCATATTTAAGNTATTGATTTTAAAAAAGTTATTGTGACGACGTGACGAATGTACGTACGTACAGTGTATATTGTTATTAAAATTGTATGCGGATTGTACAGATCATATTTAAGTATGAAATATATATATCATTTATGATACACTACTGTAATGATATATTACAACAACAGTACTGCTAATTAAACGTATAATCTTTTGAGAAAACAACATGGATAATTACAGCTAAAATGCATTGTTTTGTGGTTAGCAAAAAAGAAGAAAACTGAAATGTTAAAAAAATATAAAAAAGTAAATAAATGCAAAGCTCATTTTTTTGTTTGGAATTTTGAATGAACGTAGAACGTGTTGAGTTTTTTGGCTTTATTTCAAATCTCATTGAAATCTCTTTTCATTACATATTTATATAATTATTATTTAGCACAACAACATACAAATATTTAACTAGCATACTATTATGCTTGTCAATAAGAATAAACAAACAACATTATTATTACGACAATAATAATTAACATTAATTCGAATAGACGAGACCGGTGCAGTGCACTAAAATTCTTTGGAAAAATTAAACGCGTAGTATTTGGGTGCATCTTCGGTATATATAATATGTTTGGGTTCAGGTAAGCAACTTGTGGCCGATTTTTATGTGTTCTTATTAATAATGACTTGCATACATCCATCGTGGTACTTTTCATGGCACCTCACAATAATTTGGTGATAAGCACAAAAGCAATAATAATATGCATACTAATATGTACAAAAAATATATAGTATCCCTAGCTAGATATCTCCGCTCTTGCTACTTACAAAAAAGTACTGAAAGTGAAAAGGAATGCTTAACGGAATTATTAGTATTTCAATTAAATTATTATACTCGTAAATCTGAAATGAATACCCATTAAAATATTGTCGTTAACTATTTACCTAAATAATAATAGCGTCATATATATCTACAAACGAGTAGTTACGAGAATGCTGCGGCTTTTCGAAACGAAATGGCAAATATTTTTTAAATAATATTTATGTACATTACACCCATTTTGAGCTGATTAATAAGTGATTGACGGTTGATTATCGATCTTTATAATAATAGTGATGATATCAAAATTACGTAAACTAAACTGCCTATGGAACATGACTGACTGTAAACATGATTGTTGTACTGTACAAACTATTCTACTCTTTAGCGGATATGAAAATGTAAACCCGTTTATACTTGCTATTTATTACTTTTATTAAAG
>JAHZMT010001321.1:0-12022 GCA_027743785.1 Sinhomidia bicolor
ACAGACGGACGGACGGACGGACAGACGGACAGACAAAACGTTCACATAAAGTAGCTCAAGCTTTCGCTACTTAATAATGTTACTGGTGAAAGGTTACTATTTTAACCAAATCTGTATTCTAACTCAACGTTTCTTTAAAAGTAACTCACACACATCACTATTTTTACCACTGAATTAGCTCAATGAACAAACGATTGAATTAACGTGATCAGGCTACACGCCAATAATGAGTTTATCCCAAAACCAATGCAACATTTGAAGCGCTATTTTTCGGAAATGGTTTGGTTTGACTTTCTTTATAAGCTTTAATTAAGTCACAAGTAAAAAAAAGTCTAAAACGCGTGTAGTTTGAGATTGAGATACAAATGATGCTAAACTTGAAACGATAATGAGCGTATGTTGTTTTCAAGTTCAAGAACGAAACAATCAAAATGGATTTTATATGACGGTAAATTTTATATTTGGATTTTTCGCATTTTTAAGAAAACTAAAAACTCGTACGAGAATTCAGAAAATTTATAAAAGTCGAAACAAAATTTATTCTGACAAAAGCTTTTGACTTTTCTTGTTTCGAAATGAATGTTACAAATTTGAAGAAACGGGACACAAAGTCTTCCTACCACTCTGTATACCGATTTATTAGGTTCAAAATTAAAATTAATTTGTACAAAAAGCGTATACTGAATTTGGAGTAAAATGAACAACTAAACGACAGGAACGAATCAGTGATTTACCAAAACGGCATTTAACATTTTCAAAACTTTTGCATGCAAATCATTAACCAAATTTTGGCGTGTAATAAAACGTAATAAGAAGCACCCGTGTTAAGTAAACAGAAGTTTAAATTTTAAAAGGTTAACTGACAGGTTTTATTTTTATATCGGAAGGAAATGAGCTCTCAAATCCGACACAAACGAACCAATTCAGTTCAATGGATCATTACGTAAGTTGAACTGATGCAGTTACAGTGTGGAACGCGTACAATCCGCCGCACTAGCTGTCAGGAAAAAAATCACGGTGAGTCGCGGTAATGCACAGCAAAACCCCAGTAATTGTTCTTCAATTTATGCATGTCAGTATGAATGTCTGTGACAATTTTTTACGACCTGGTCAAACGTACTACATATTATCAAATTTCCATGGCAACCACTTTACACACGTAAATGCATGTTAAAAGAAACACGACGACCACGACTCTGTCCTTATCGTCGGCAAACACCCCAAAAGAGAGTAGCATAACGGCCGAAGTAGATAAAAAAAAAGAGTATGCAAGGCTTACACGCATTTCACAAAAAAATATTCAGGATCAAACTCTCGAAAAATAGTAACTTTGCAATATGAGTAAATCACCCCTAACGAATTGGATGCGTAATCAAAACTCATCAAAAAAAAAAAAGAAACCGCAGAAAGAGAATCCCCAGAGCAGTGTTTTTACGACTGTTGAGGGAAAACGCGAGAGCAAACGTTAATTAAAGTTGCTTATCGCTAATAATTTGTTTTTGAAAATGCGTAACATATTGCGCTCTGTGGTGGCGTGTTATTAGATTGGGGACTTTGGGAATCCCGATAATAAATAATGATCATCGGGGATTTCGCTTTCTGATTTCTGAGATTGTTTAGTTTTGTCGCGTGCCGAGGGTTACATAAACACCCAGAATTCCCGCATCTCTTTTTTCTTCTCGAGTGCGTATGTTTTTAAAATACACACTCTCTATAAAATACCACTAGCATCATCAACTAATCTCCATGACATCGCCGATTCGAATAAAATCGTATTAACGGGCTTTAAAGTACGAGATTGTTTGTCGGGAACGTGGGGCAATGCGCAACTTACGGCAGAGCAGAGCGAGAGAAGAAGAAGGGGAGCAGGAAAAAAAGAGCATATTCGCGTTAAACTTAAGAATCTCCGATCCATAAAAAAAAAGTAATTTTGTGATATGAGTCCCTCGGGAGAATCCAATATGCTATTATGTAGAGAGAACATGTTTTCCCCTTACCGCAACCCTCGACTCTTTAAGATTCAACCTGAGAGCGAGAGCCTCCCTCATGAACACATCAGGGTAGTGGGATGCCTGGAAGGCGCGTTCCATCTCCTCCAGCTGCCACGAGCTGAAGTTAGTCCTGCTCCTCCTCCTGCTACCCCCTCCCCCGCCACCCCTTCCCTCGCGGTCCTTCCCGTACTCGTAGTCGTCGTCCTCGCTATCGTACTGAATGTGGTGGCTCACCCCACCCGACGCTCCGTTCGTACCCAAACTTGTCTGCTGGATCGTCGAGAGGACTTGGTGAGCGTGGTGGGCGTGCGAGTACACCGAGTTGTTGAAGAGGCGGTGGTGCGCTGCTGAGAGGTAGTCCTGGTGCTGCAGCTTATCCTGCTTCTGGGGCACTGTCGTCGGTGGGGTTGACAGCAGCGCTGAGATCGTGTGCGTTATTTGGTTTGCTTTCTGCTGGGGATGGCTGCTCTGTGGGGACTCCTGCTGCGCCTCGAACTGCGGAAGCAGCGTTGTGCACGGTGGCAGGTTCTGCTGCTTCGGTTTCGGGTCCGCTTCACCACTCGTCTCCACCGGCGGGGGCGGTGACGACGTGCTGTTCTGCGGTTTCAACGTTCCTACAACCCAAACAACCGAACTTTACTCATCCGAACATTTGTTTCACATTCCACCTAATTTTCACGTAACCTTGGAAATTCACCGGAAACTGTGTATTTAACACGGTCGTTTTACAATTATCGTAATTACAACACCATGTACTCGTAAGTAGCTTATTTTTTGGCTAAATTATTGGCACAGGAAGGCACTTGAGAACATGCATTTTTTACACCAGTTTTTTGTATTAAATTACGGTGTATCCATGGAACAAAAGCGCTACAATTGATAGTTTAAAAGAACCCGTTGGAAATGTAAAGTCAGTAATTATTGTTTGCCAAGTTACCAAGAACACAGAGAAAAAACGTGATTTGAGAACAAAAGAAATAATCTTTTCATTTCAAATGTTGCCAAAGCATCGTTATTTTATTTTCGCAGTGTTTTGGGTAACCCGACAAAAATGTAACAGCAACACGCCGTTTTTCAAAACGGATGAAAATTGATTGAAAAATGAATGATGGTAACTCAAACAACACCCTCTCCAGCAGCAACAACGTATACTGCTTTATGTACAAAAACAAGATGCGACGCCCGTATTTGTCTCTCACAAATTTATAGCAAATCACCTCAATTCTAATGAAATGCAAATGTCACAAAAACTGCAACAAATTTGACCAAAATATGTCGTCGCGTACAATGCAGCTACATTTGGAGACCATGGAGTCTATACAAAAACAACATCCCGTTGTGCAATTTTTTCAGTGTATCTCAAAACTTATGATCTATAATTTAGATGGATGCTGGCTGCAGCCCCTTTCAGGATTGCCCAAACGAAATAAATACTGACTTTGAATATTTTAAATTTTTGCGTAAAAATTTGGAAACCGCCTGAATGAAATCTTATTGTCATGTGAATACTTTAACTAAAACCTCACAAATTTGACCAAAATTTCTGCTTACATTCGGAGTCAACCAACGATCTACATGCCCTTTCAAGATTTCAAAATTTGTGGCCCAAACTTAAACCCTCTTCCATTTGAAATACGTTAGTTTTAGTCTCCTTAGTAAAAACTGAAATGCCCTTTTACACTATTTTGGTTTTTTTCTTTTCAAATACTTTGGGACAACATTTCTACACTGTTCTATACTGTACACATACAAAAACGTAAAATTTTGCAGTTTCTGTCCCCCCGAATTTTCTAACCGTTGTTAAGGAAACTAGCAAAATTAGGTTACTAAATTAACTTGCTACGGATGCCTATCTTTTACGTTAGGTTAAAAAACTGGAAATTGGACTACCAACGGACCGTTCCAGAGTAAACATTCCGCAGCTCGTCGACTTGAAACATTAATTTTTCAATATTATTTTGAGTATCCCACATGTGCGTACTCTCGACGCAAATGACCCGTACACCTGTTCACGTAATTTTTATTCCTCTCTTCACACAGCACAAGATTAAGCAATCAAGAAAAGAAGAAGAAATGATTGCGTAGTAGTATGCCCTGCAAGGAATTCTCTCTCTCCCCACAATACTCCCTTCTCCCAAAACCTTCTCGAGAAAATTACCGGGTTTGGGTACGCCAGTCCACCTTTTCATCTTTTTCTCAATCGATTACCCAGAATTTTTTTTTTTACTTTTTTCCTAAATGACTTTTCCATTTTTTTTGGGTACGTGAATGATGAGCAGGAGAACCTTTTTTAACTCATTTGTGCTTTTTTCTGGTCATTTACGTTACGTTACTATCTTTATTTTTGTTTAAAAATTTCGCTGTTTACGCACATGGACTGTGCTATTGCAGTTCAAACACAAAGAAATTATTAGAAATCTGATTGCAGTTTTAAAACACAAATAATTTAAAGTATCGTTGAATCACACGTCCACAAAAAACGATCCTGCTCACACCTAAATTAACGCCACTCTACCTAATCCTCTCGTTTGAAACCTGTGTTAACTAACTGCCGATAAAATAGTTAATCAAATTTTCACCGTGTTTTTGTTTCTTACGTTTCCCCAAAAAACGGGAATGTTGGAGAAACGGTTGTGTGGTTAGAATAACGTGTTGTTGTGATACTCCGTTCACAACGTTATAAAAATGAACTGTGAAGTTGTAACGTAATTCAGATAACTCAACTATTCAACAAACTCGTTAACTAATTAACTAACTAACACGAAACAAAAAGTGTCCAAAACAAAACTCGAAAAAAATTGAAAATCTCAAGACCCCCCATCAAACTCACCTTGCTGCTGTTGCAGAAGATTGGCGTCGTCGATGAACAGAGTTGTTTGTCGGGCAGAAGTACTGCCCCCACCTCCCCCAACGCCACCACCACTCGCACCACCACACCTGCGTTCATTCTCGACCTCCTCGTTGTGAGGATCCCTGAGCTGGTGCTGTTTGCCAACGCTCCTGATAACCGCCTCAAGCGCTGCAGCCTGACAAGCGGCAGCAGCGACGACAATTTTGGGATTAAAAACGGTGGGAAGTTGTTGATTGGAAGTGAACTGAACACTCTGACTTTCAAACTGCTTGGCGTAGAACATGCGCTGGAAATCGAGAAGCGTAGTGAACTTTGAAGTGTGCTGGTGCGGTAGTTGTTGTTGTTGAACCTGGAGATCGGATTCGGGTGAAGGTGACCTGGTGGCGTTAGGAGGAGGACTACTAGTGGTGCTACCGCTGTTAACCCGCAACATGATTAAAACTAATTTGGCATGGTCGTTCTCAGAGTGCCCCAGTATAAACGTAATAATCAATTTGCACTACCAGCGAAGAGTTGGGATAAAAAACGACAATTCAATTTGCAGAATTCGCACACAAACACAAACACACACACAGACGTATACGTTCGACTCGACTTTCCGATTGTTAACAAGACTCTGGTTAAGAATCAATTAAATTCTCTCGTTTTCTCGTTATACAAATTGGTGTTGTGGATGGATATGCGAGCGAGGCAGTGTGTGTGAGTACGCGAAAGAGTGTACACGAAGCCCATGCCCACATCGATCCCCAAGCCGCATCCCTTTCAGGTTAGCTAGCGTGCTCGTGGGCGTGCATGTGAGTTCCCGAAACGTAGAAAGTGGGCAGGGCTTGGCTGCTCTGCGATTCAATCGGCGATCGGGTTGAGAGAGAAGAATCCAATTTACTGCGTTTTCTCGAAAAAAATAGTAAATTACAGGGTACGCTGTAATGTCTAAATTACTTTTGATTACTTAATATATCATAAATTTTAATCAACTTATGTATACGCTTATATCATTATTTGTCTTAATTAGTTACGTTCCTTTTTTTTCACGATTGTTTTCTACGGGGGGACTTGATACGTTCATACGTGTTAATAGAGATGTCAGAATTTAACGAGTTTTTTCTTTCGTTCTTCTTCGCATTCCTGCATCTCTACCTCTCTTCTTCGTTATTATTGATCGTCCAGCAAGCACCAAAACGAAGGAACAAGAGCCTCTCTCTCTCCAGTACACACGGTCGATCTGTAATATCCACATCATGATGATGATGATTGATGGGCCTTAATTATACCGATCAAAATAATAAGTGAGTACGGGTTTTTGTTCTCTGCGAGGGGTACGGGTACGATTCTCAATAATATTCTTCTTCTTCTATTTGTGCTGCTACGGAATTATATCGTACGCAAATATTTGCGTTGAAATCAATTTTTGGAAATCAAGTGGGCATTCGCTCTTTTCGCAGATTTCTGGTGCATTTTTGTACGTAATTACTGTACGTGTTTAAAATGTAGTTGACAGGTTGGATATTTCGTATCAGCACGTTTGTAATCTCACAGCTTCTTTTTTAACACTTTTTTTTGTACGAACATGTACACACACCTCTTTTGACAAGTTGGACTGGTGTTTCTCTCGCACATGAATAATGAACGCTTTTGGGAGGACTCTCGCTCTTTTCTTATTCTACTGGGGTGCTTCACACGGGTGAGTGAGTCAGGGGCTTTGGTTACACTAACCTTAATTATTTGCGTTCTTTTTTAAACTTTTTATTTGGGCGCAATTAGTCATTTTCAACTGCTTTTTATACACACTTCAAATTCCATTGTTCATCAACTGCCAAATTTCAATCCAAAATCAATTTTACAAAATTTAAAACATGTTCTAATTTCCAAGCCAACAAACATGGATACACTGCTGGGGTGCTTGCTTGACTAACACGCGGGTATGTGAGGTTCTTTTGGGTATTTACATGCATGGGTAGATACGTTCTTTTGGGTGAACGCTATGATGTATGACTATCGTCAAAATAGCGAATTACAAATTCGGTTGGGCAACACGTACTTAAAAATAGCTTAAAATAGTTTTCTAAATAGCTTCTAAAATTCCTCACGTTTGGGTAATAAATTTATTCAAAATTTACTCATTCCCGATCTATTGATCAAACGACGGAACGTTTAAAAAACGTCTTGTTCCGATACCAAATGACGACGTTAAAACCAAAGGCCATGGAAACTAGCTTTTTTGGTTAAACCCCGAAAACGACTGAACACGCGTATTCTCCACTCACCTCTAAAAATAACAATAAAAAGAATAAAAAACTGAAAAACATTCTCCCCATCACCACAACAACAACAACAACAAAAAAGTTGAAAAAAAAGAGTAACTTGTGAGCTGAGAAGAAGAAGAGGTGAAACGGAGCAAATGTCCAACAAACGATCCAGAGAGAGAAGAATCCCTTTTTGTCCAAAGAATAAAAGCGCAATAATAAAGAGAGAATACACACACGCAATACAAAAAAAGCGTGTTAAGAAAAATAATAATAATTCGTTGTTTGTCGGCTCGTTTGTTCGTTGGCATTTTCCATTCTTACGTCCAACACTCTGAAAACGATTTAATAACGCGAGAGAGTGGAAGCGAGAGAATTGTGTTAAGAGAAAATGACTTTATTAAATACGTCTTGTTAAAAGAAAACGATCTAATTTACTCGTAGAAACGTGATGGGGTTTTTACTTAATAATACACATTTAACACATTCATCTGACATTTCAATTATTCTCTGACTGATAGCCATTTGCAATTCTCTCTCCTTACACGCCGACCCTTCCTTTTAATTAGCTATCTTGTTTCGGGTTGCCCCGCAACATACTCTCTACTTGCAAGCCTCATTTCATGGGAACGAGATTTTGTCTCGATTTTGCTCACTCTCTAAATTGATTTCAACGAAACATTTTGTGCAGCTCGCATTCATTCTGATTCGCTCTATCCGTTCATTCGCGTACGTAAAAGAAATCAGAATCAATTCGAAAACGTGTGTTAAAAATCAGCAGAAAAGAGCAAACGAAAAAAAAAAATGTCACTCACGCACAAACAAAAACATTGACAATAATTACCCAAAGCAAAGCAAAACAGCACGCGACAGGCACGAGACGGAGAGTAAAAACCGGAGAACCCTAATCGTCAACGCGTAACTTGACCCGCTCCGAAAAGTGGCCGAATGAAAGAGTAATGGAGTCACGTGCGAATTGATGCGATTTACACAAAAACATATCATGACGGGTAGGCTTTCCCTCCAGTCGCGTGACCTTACTGCTGCTAATTACTTTGCGATAATCGATTGTTTTGTTTGCGGGGAAACATCATCTTACTCGCTTTTTTAAATAAACCGTTAATCGGTTGTTTTGTGAGAGAGGGACAAATCCTACTGCTAGCTTTTATTTGGTTGTTGTGCTCGCTGTCTCGCGTTCCCCCGCGTGTACTGCACTATTGTATGCAAGGCAGTGTTCATTATGCGACGATACTGCCTACTTTTATGCTTGGAAAAAATAGAATCTCGTCGTTGAAATAAACTGCAGAACGTAAGTTCAATGAAAAATTCCACACCGCTTATTAATGAAAATGATATGAACCCCGAAATAATGCACACCAACAACACATTCGGTAAAAAAAATTGTATTTTATTTTGTAACCGAAATTCACGTCGCAAAACCAACGGAATACTTGACAAGTGGAACACAAAATAGTTGACAAAAGTCAAACGCAGTCGGAAGCGCCTCTAACCCCAAAAAAGTAAACTCCTGCAAATACGACAAGTGTGTATGCCACACCGGTAAGTCTTAAAGTTCGAGTCAGGGGTACTACTACCACCACCACCCCCACCTCCTGCTGCTGCTGCTCCACCACCACCGCCACCCCCAAGCGTCCCATTAACAGTTCCTCTCGTACGACAGTACTTCAGCGCGCAAGGATACCAGCCTAAAAAAGCAAAATAATTTATAAAAAATAATTCAGAGTAATGAGGAATTTTCAATAAATGAAGCGGAGTGCATGGATGCCATAATTTGGGAAGCATACATTAGCACGTAACGCCTGACAGGGAGGGAGGGGGGTCAAATGTAGCGTGACATCTCCATTTAACGTAATGTTAAAAAGCGTGACATTCAAAAAAATCTCAATTTTAGGCGTTACGTACTAAATGTATCATCCCTTGAAACACAAATTTATTTCTGAGTAAAATGTACAACTCGAACCCACCAATGCACACGGTATCGCTGCAAACGCAGGCGCCAGCACCCCCCCTAACCCCAACACTCGACTCGCAAGGCTTATCGTCAATAACGGTAATGTCGCGAACGCTCCTGAGATAGTCCTCGGGATTGACAGCCTTCTCGCTGATCTCCATCTTGATCGCGTACGTCGTTATCGAGTACGTTGGCTCGCTGACGCAGTGCTCGCGGATCGTGGGCGATATCCAGTCCGTGTACCTCACGTCCAGCAGAATGTCGAAACTTATGTTCTGCGGCGGTTCTTGTCGCTGCAAAACAGGATCCCAGGTTTTTAATATTCTATCTTCAACGCATGAAAAAATTAAAGTTTGTTTGTACCTCGTACGTTCGCTTTGACATTGGGTTCTATTGCAGGAAAGAGAAAAAAATTATTCACACGTTGTCATGGAAATGCGATATTTTTTTAAAATGAGCCTACCTTCTGCCTCAGTTTAGCCTGAAAAAACAAGATTTATGGATTATTAGAAATTCAACTGCACAATAATATAAACTTTATCCAGGTACAAAGATTACCATGGCGTCAACAGGAATGAACTCGTTGGCTTTGAACTTGGTAACGAAACAGTAAGATTTGTAGACTGCGGGCGCAGTGGGCTCGTTCACAACACCATTCTTGCTGACCCGGCGCTTGTGCGTTGCGATATTGTTGTCCGTGTCGACGCTGGTGCTGTGGTACACGAGGTCATTCTCCTCCTGGTCTCCTAAACAACAAACCAAAAATCATAAAAAGGATTTTTGAGGAAAACGATCAATTTATTTTTGTCTAGCTATCCACTGCGGTCGTCTTCAATCGTAAGTTTCCGCAAATGACGATTCCGCTAAAAAAAAAAAGTTGAACAAGCATTTCAGTCGTTTACCGAGCCTCGAGACGTGGACTAGCTGGATCTCCTGGTTTTTAAAAAAAACAATAAAGAACTTTTATTTATTGAAGGAATCCATAAAATTATTATTGAGATGTGGGATAGAGAAGAGTGGTTGACTAACGTTCCTAAAGTCGATAACCATGATGGTGCTGCTCCCATCATGAGAAGCGTATTTGAGCGTCACAGTCTCGTCCGTTAGGTTCGCCCGTATCGTCTGCTTGTACGATTCTCCTCCCTTTTTATCAACAACACAAGCTATTAAACCGAATCCAGGCTAATTATCTTTTAAATAACTTGAGAGTCACCTGATTCCTGACGTTAACGACGAGGTCACAGTTGACGATTAACGCAAAGTAGTGGAGACACCACAAGCTTATTTTAATACTTTCACGGTTGCTCTTCATTCTGCGGAGCGTTTTTGAGACGGGATTTCGAGATCTGGTTCGAGAGTCGGGTTGCGCTGCTCATGATTTCTCTACAACAACCTGTTTGTGACTTTGCATCCGTCCATTCTACCTTTTCTCTACGATTTAACTATCTTGTTAGTTAACTTTCTTCAGTGGCTTGTGGGGCTGGTCGTCATTGTGCTCTTGTTTTGGTTTGATCATCTGTGCTGGGGGATTTGTGCTATGCTCACGGGAAACTGTCTGCCGCTCTACAGGATGGAGATTTCAGCACGCGCAAGTACGTTTATTAAGTTGTTTATCTACATTTCTACATGCACGTTTATGATAAACTGCGTTCCAGAGTAACACATTTCGTGTTTAATTTCTGTTAATTTTTCACGTACTTGAATTCAGATACGGTTAAGTTTTGAATTTACAATGTACCAATTACCAATCAAGCAATACACCATCAACTTCGTTATGAAGAATTTACGACTTACGTATCGTTGTAGTAAGTAAGGGTTTCTAATAGTAACTTTGTTTAATGATTGGTTATCGAAAATAGACGAGTTGTAAAGTACTCGATTGCTGATAACAGAATTGGAGAATTCAAAATCGCTGTCGAGTTATCGCGGACGGACGGAAATATATCAACAAGCACTTGCTTCTAAATTATAAATTAGCTTTTTAAACTCTCGAGAATATGTTTTATTTTTAACTTTATGTCGGATATGATGACTGATGACTTTTGAAAATGCTGTATAATCGTTTACTGATTGTGATGAATTGTGCCTAAAATATGTGGTTTAAATGTATTGGTTATCACAATTATCCCTTGAATGCACAATGCACAATGGTATTAATGTAGGATATATTGTAAATTAAGACATTCAAAAAAGTTAGCAAAACAAATATGACTGAATCAAAATCCATATGAGTCCCTTGAAACCGAACAATCGGAATGTTCTAAAGTAGCAAAGTAATGTTACCAGGGTGGACATTCTGAAACAATTCAATTTATTCAGTTCAATTTATAGCGTTTATTGTATAACGTATATAGTAGTGGTTCAGGCTACCGTTAAATATTAAATATACCCATGATTTTCGAAGTTGTACAAAGTCAGTTATCGAGTGTTGAAAGCACAATTTGAATACTAGTGTTTGAGTTAATGTTTTGACAGACAGACAGACACAGAAGTGGCTCAATACTTAAATACCTATTACATACATATAGGTATTTAAATGTAATACAAATACAGCACCACCAAACTCGCGCAAACCCACCCCGTGCACTACGCAACAGCAGCGAATACGCACGTCCTGTAGAGTGATTACGTAGACGTACGCACGAGCCCCAACAAAATTCTCTCGGTTTCCCCCAGCACCCGAAATCAACACACTTACAAATGCCCGGGCAACGAAAGCACTTGAAAAAAGCGTAATAAAAAAACCCGATTCATCGTTTAACTAACGAGAACACAACGAAAAAACGATAATACTCGACACTTGTCACAAACCGACACGAAAGTGAAAAAAAACTCCCGGCAAAAGGTGAAAAAAACAGAGCAGCCTCCGAAGCAGTCACCACACCCGCACCTGATCAAATTAACCCCGTGATGGCGTTCACGTTCGTGGCGTTCAGCTACATCCTCGCGCTGATTATAGACGCCT
>JAHZMT010001322.1:0-13623 GCA_027743785.1 Sinhomidia bicolor
ATCCTATCAGGTTTTTTTTAAATATTTAACAAAGTTGAACATCATTTCTAGGTACTATTACACATGTAAAAAAAGTACATATACATGTGGTAGAGCATATATAATACACAATACTTTACACAAAATAATAATATAATAATAATAATCGCAAAAACGAAGTCGACAGAGAAATAAATAATGGCTTGTTCGTGAATTCAACGAAACGAATCACGTTAATACCAGGAGAAGACGGGCAACTGTTTGAACGAGTATTGTATATGAGTTTTGTGTAATAATCAAGAAAAAGAAGATGATAATGAATTCAATATAAAAAACATACACCTTGTGCACGATGTGGCGATATAGTGTTTGTGATGATGATGCAGAGGTTGACAGAAAAACACTAATGGAAAAACAGTTTGCACATTACACACTCTCACAGAACATAGACATACTGTACCCTTTTTTCTTATGCTTAGCAGCTTACAGTAAACCACACAAGAGGACGATTTTTTTTGATTTTTTCACAGATTTATCTGAATAACTTGAAAATTCAATAGAAACTTGTAAAAGAGGAGTTGTAGTAGTAGTAAAAAAGTTGTGTGTAGTCATGTTTCTTTCTGTATTATGCTTTTTATCAGATAACCGAAGAAAGAAATATATAAATTGCTTCTTTAAAAAATTCAGTAGGTTTTGCCAATGATGAAATCGAAGAAGCAAATAGTGGAAGTTTTTTTTCACCACACTGCACCATCATCATTATGAAGATAAACTGAAAGAGTAGCAACAATGTACATTACAATATTGCTGCTAATGTTTGTGGTGGAGAAAAGAGTAAAAGGAAGAAGACGACGGCATATATGATGATGATGGGTTGAATAAGAACAATAACAGCAGCGGAACAATAAGAGAGTCACTTGACTACCTGGATTCTTTCTACCTTGCACGAACATCATTAATACTTAAATATGCATTATTATTATTGTACATCATGAGCCGCATTTGCATATTTGTTCACCACATCCCAAAATACCATATTTCATGTTTATACGGGCAGCAGACAAGTCTCGTGTTTAGTAGCAACAGCAAAAGGAAGAGTTTTAAATGACAAAAAAGAAACCATAAAAAGCCACCACGAGAATGAATATTAACAGTACAAAACTGACATTCTGTTCTGGCTGCCTGCACAAAATATAGCATACTCCTACTGATATACATCATGTAGCATTTACAATTCTTTCATTTCCATTCTCATGTTTCCAGTTCCTGAATACTAACACACAGCATATATTATTATGCTGAAACACCTGAGCCAAAAAGATTACATAAAAATGATAAGATTAAATAAGACCTATATCAACTGTCATACAAACCTTTATATAATATCGTATTGCATACCGTACCATCATTATTATTGCCAGTAGCTTTGTTCAAGTACTACTGAAAATGGTCGCAAATGTCCATTTTACCTCTAAAGCTTATCATAACCATCATCAGTATCAGAAATGACAGTGTGTTTATATTACATTTAGTCAGTCTGCACATAAAACTTTGTATGTCTATACCAAGTAGCAATAGCAACAAAAATGACAACAACACGACAAATTCACATAACCTTCATATCCACATTTAAAAAACACAACGGGGCAGCGGTAGGTATGTATGCAATATGTTGGTTTATATTGAATGCATGAAAAGTTCTCAAGTAATGACCATGTACATTTTGTATCAAAGTAAAAAAACACGCAAAAATAAATACTTTATTGTTGTGTGATGATCACACAGTTCAAAATGTAATTGGAGGAAGATAAATGAAAAGAGATTAGTTTAAGATAACAAAAAAATCCACGTTAAACAATAGCCTTTCACTGAGGTATTTTATTGTTTGCAGTTTATTTTACTACCTACGAATACGCTTTCATGCATGTAAATTCTCGCATTATCTTTTCGCTTTAATTTTTGTAAAATAACGTGTGCGTTCACTCTGATCAATTTAGGTAATTACGGAAAAGGCTTAAGGGAAAATTGCGAAATGACAGGCATCCTGTCATTTAAAAAATAATAATTAACTGATGGAATGCAATGAGAGATGATTATCAGATCATTACAATAACAATATGTCGATAATTTTGTACATACATTTTCACTGTTGCTGTCATCGCCGGATCGCCGCCAAAGCTCTTTCTCCACTTGCTCCAACCTAGCCATTTCATCTTGCCCTGACTGAACCAATGACGCAGCAGCAAAAGCCCCCACAAGCACAGGACCCAGCCATGGTTCAGAAGGCCATCTTTTGTCGTGCTTTCTCCTCCCCCGTTGATCACCCCCATCACTACCACCACTGTTATTAAAATCAGTCTTATTTGTTCTCAGGTCACTACTACTATTGCTAGAAGATGAGGCTCTTTTAATCTGCTCGACTAGGTAAAGTCTTTCACTCGATTGACATCTACTTTTTGCTGCTGATGTGTCTACTTGTACATCTATCACAGACTTGGCTCGATTACAGCTACTACTACGAATATCATTATGATGTGACTGTGACCTGTCTTCTGATCTACGTCGCCTGGAAACAGATTCTAAACTAGTGCTTCTATTATTTTTGGACGAGCCGTACACGGCATTGAATCGATCGCCTTTGTTCAAAACCCAGTCACTAGCACTGGTACCACCAGCAGCACCGTCACACTCAGAAGGACCTCTAGGATCCGTTGTTACTATCACTGGTGAGTCATGCTGAAGCGTTTCTGTGCTCAGTCTTGTAGTCAAATCACAGTTTGTCACGTGGACAGTGGGTTGTGACGACTTCCGCTTCCGTCTCAGGAACAGCGCATAGAGATTCATCAAGTTTCTCGACATTTTCCCACTCATTTAGGAAACTTTTTCTTTTGTAAAAAATTAACTTGTTGGAAGAAGAGAGTATAGTAGTAGTACACCTTTACCAATGTAAATACAGGTCACCAATGAATAGCACCACTAGAAACGCTTTTGTATTTTTTTGTGTTTCATTCCTGCATGCACTTTTATTATGCATTCGTCACAAAGAGAAACTGCATATTATGTACATGCATATATATACCACTATTATGTATCAAGTCACCACTAAAGTTCATTTTATTTTGACTAGAGAGAAGCTTTCTTTTTAAAACACACGAAACCTCACAAAAACACCAAAATAATTTTCGCAACACACTACTACTGCGGCCTTGCAAACTAATGTGCACCAACATACCAGCCGGTATAAATCAATATTATTATCAGTCTTTTTGCTACACGTAATACATAAATATTAAAGTAATCATGTACAGAAAAAAAGTACCACATATTATATATATATGTTTATTATTTCGAGACCTAAACTAAAACCAAACTATCACGATTACGGATTGTGATTTCAGCTACACGGAAAAGATACAGAATATTTAATAGACAGTAGTGGATACAATGTGAACGAAATATCACTTCGCATCATCATCATCATCACCACTACTATTTACGTTAATGTTCCATAATCCTCTATCCAATCTACTACTACTGCTACAATCATCACCACAATAGCAGGTAAATGATTTCTGTAGCCTTCACAAAATCAATGTTTTTTTCTTCCTTCTTTTGTAAAAAAGGATTCAAATAACATATCACAAACATTTTAATAGCGGACAAAACGTGTGATTTAAAAAAAAAATTACTTAAATGTATATAAGTAGTATACATAGTCGAGAGCTAAGTTACACATAATAACAAGTAGTCCGTGTGTATAAAACAAGATGATACTGCAAAATATATAACAATGTGTTAAGCATTTCATTGCCAATTTTAAACAAATGCTCGTATGTTCTTTTTTAACGTTTAAAAAATATAAATGTTCGTATTACACGTACATTTTTTGACAGCACAGTAGTAGTAGTCAAGTTATAATAATAAACCATTGTAGGTATTATAGATACGTATAGCAAGCCCAGACGACGGAACACTGATTACTTGTGATTGACAATAGTAGCAGCAGCAGCACTACTAAACTACTTCATCATCAGCTTCAGACTCTCTCATAATAATTTCCTATTGAATTGACAAAACAAATTTTTATTATGCACCTGAATTAATGGAGTGGCAAACGCCTGCGTGCTGATTCCGATCTCCGTTATGTTATATATTCAGTGTTGTCGGTAAACCACATTGTCTCACACCAGCACATAAATTCTTATACATAATTACGACGTGGCTTATAGACATACATTTTAGGCAGGTAACGTTGTAAATTATTTGGATGATGATGCTGCTGCTCCTTCTGCAATTTTTATATTTACCTAATTACCTAACCACCCATCATTCTTATGTATACATAAAATAATATTCCATTTATTGAGTTGTTTTTACTAGGTACTATTATTATATGGAACGAATAACACAAACAGAAAAAAGTCCGCATGGTTTGTGCAGAAGATAAAAATTATGCACATAGGTAGGTAATAAAGAGTTTTTTTTTACAGGGAAGCACAATGCACAATTTTACAACTCAGCTTTGTTGAGTTGAGCTTAGCTTCATCATGATCAAAGCATCATAGATGATGCTCCTCCGCCACGAGCAAATACGATCATGATAAATAGAGCGTTTGTGTCACTTGTCAAACATTTTTGCACAAAAGAGATGATTTTATTATGGTGTGGATGCTGAGATGATGATACTGTAGTAGTAGTAGTAGCAGTATTATAGTCTGTGGCAGGCAGACAAGATGAGAATTTTTAGCCACTGGGTAAAAAAATATGGGTTGTGTATATATATTTTAGGAAAGTATATTGATTGTCACTTTCTGATACGGCAGTCACGATAATAATGTAATCTCAAGTGAAAAATCCATTAAAATACAGCCAAAAGTACACACTGTTGAGTAAAAATGTAGGTAAGTTTTTACTCTGCTGCGCGTTTTCACAACTTCAAACAAGAAAATTCTTTTAAGCAAACCTCACACAAAAAAATAACCCAGTATGAAATTCCTCAAAGAGCTGCTGCCGGGTGAACGAGAGAGCACAAAGAGAAGAGAGAGAGAAAAAAAATCGACAACACTTGAGTAACCTTTGGCATATTGCAATGTTTTTTTTTACTTTCAAGCCGATTATTACTGCGTGCTGCTGGAATGTTTACATGCATGGAAGGCTCAACACTACTAAAGTAGAAAAAAGGAAATGACAAAATAATGTAAATAGGTGAAAATAATAATCCCCCTAACGAGATTCAAAGGACCATATATATATATATTCACAATGTAAGCACGTATTTCATTTTGTGCTGCTCTAGATGAATTATATTCCCAATGAAATCCTATAAATCCGTATTGTGACATTCGTAGAGCACGCACTGCAGAGAAACAGCAACAAAAACAACAGCATGCTCACACAACAACAACAATGAGAGTGAGTGCCTAAACAAGGTAAAAACAAAACCCTAAAAACTGTGCACCGCCATGGTCCACGGATAACCGTAGTCTGACTAGTTTTCTCCCCATTATTACTGTACAGCATAAATTTTCTCCAAAGAAAATAATCTACCTATACGCAATACTACGATTATTATCATGAATCTTCTATTAGTATTCAAGTGTATTTTTTGTCCAGCAGCAGTAGTATTAGTAGTAGTGCAGTGCACAAAAACAATATTGTAGCGCAACAATGAGAAAAGTAAAACTGTCTAGGCAAAATAAAATGTAGGCCAACAACTTGGTAAAATCGGCACAAAAGTGCAAGAAACATTCAAGAGGATTTTCTGTGGTAGCCTTACAGTAATAATAATAATAAAATAATGCCAGGAAAGGAAAAAGCACACCATGAACACTAGCATCCGCGTTCCGACTACTGCGCGAAACTATGTGGTACAAGGCGCATGCCATAATAATACCATGTTACTCCAAGACCGAGAGAAGAGGTGACTGAAACGGAGAACTTCTCTGCTGGAAGTTTTTTTGTTTGGAACTTCTTGACTGATGGAACAACGTATGTATATATAGGAACTTATTTCATAAAAAGAATGAACATTTTGAGGCAAATGTAAGCAAAAGCTACGATAATCGTTTGGCAGCAAGTTTTATAGCTTTCATTTCATACGTAGAGAAAAAGGAGAAAAAAGAATGCCGGTAGTGCTTATATACGTATGGTGTGTGCTGCTGCAGAACACACTGTATGTTGGTGGTTGGTGGGTAAAACGTTATAGGATGAATGAGTTGGGAAAAAGTTTTATTTTCGCATTTTATATTTACTATACAGCAGCTATAAGTGATATAAAAGCTATTGAAATAGTAACAGTATTGGAAACAGCTGTAAACGTTAACATAAACCGGGCATTCACGTGGTGCTGCTGCTACTACTTACTACTAATACTGCCAATAGCAATATATAGATGAAACTACGGGAAAATGAAATTGGAATAGCCGGATTCCTTTAATGTGTAAAAGATACATCTCATTATTAAGTTTATTGCTGTCTATTCTGGTGACCATACTGATGGAATTGGAATATTAACCCGAGAAAGAAAGTACATTGTACCATTCAGTACCAAACAACCGCAGAAGCCAATCATGTTTGGATAAATCGAGTAGTAGTAATGCCATTAGTGGAGAGAAAATAACCAAATAACTTTCCACGATATGTTTTTGTTCATTTTTTTCTGGATAATTTCAACTCTATTCTTTTGTCAAGCATTATAATATACAGTATAAAAGTAAAGTATGCGAGTTAAACCAGCTAATTGAAGTAATTTCATTATTGCAATTATATTAAACTAAAATGACTATAGAGGAAATGAAATAATTTTACGTGACTTGTACTTTTTTGTATAAACATTCCAAGTTGGGTTACAAATCTAAAGGAGAAAGTTTTTTAAAGGGAGAAAAAATCGAGAGAAAAGAAACTTACCTTTCTTTTTCTGCTTAGCTGGAGAAAAGATGTGTGTTTGAGAAAGAGAACGTGCAGCATAATAAGAACAAAAAGGCGGATGTATACTTGTTTGAACATAATTAAATGAAAAAGAGTGAAATGAATATATTACGAAAAGAAGTCATTTCAATAATTATGTGACATGACTATAAATAAATATAACATGAAATATTTCGGTTGATAAATGATAAGTTTATAACAAATTACCAAACTGTATAGTTTATAGCTGACATCTCTCTTTTTTGGTTAAAAAAATCAAATAAATTATGGTTTGCTTCGTCGCAACGATGAAATACGGTAGTATTGCGTGAAAGCCATCAAAGCGAATAAGAAAGGCAGCAAAGAGAGAAAAAAGAAAATAAATGCCCATCCATTAGTAAAACAAGCACACTCTCTTAAATTAGGTACTTTATATTTTTGGCCATTACTACTACTACTGCTTGTACACATTTTCACTTACTTTCCGATATCTCAAAAAATCTAGAGCTGTTTGCACATTTTGGAGCATGTGAAATCTCATCCGACCCCTTTCTCTGGGCTACAGGACAAAAGATAAAAAACATATATTTACATACATACATACAAATTTGTGTTAATTAAAATCAATTTAGCATTCCATTATGTCTACTTAACCAGCTAGCCAGCCAGGCCAGGTATACATGTACACAAACTTTCAATTTCATTCATGGTCACAACATTTTATATAAGCACGTGTTTATAGCCACCATGTAAACTGAAACGTCTCATATAGCCTCTTTCTTTCCATTTTATAAATTATTCAAAAAGCGTGTGTGAGCTTTTACAGTGCAGTGTTTGCACACACAAAAGCATTTTTTTTGTTTTCTACGCCATGTGGTCTGAACGTAAAAGGCAAGGTTAAAATTGATTTTACAACTGGAATATTGAATTAAATCAATATTTTATTTAGGGATTCAAAATCTCTTATAGAAAGTATACAATAGCAATACAATGCCTACATCTATATCAAAGCGCGCGGAACGTGAATTGCAAGGATTCTTTATATTTTTTTTCTTATTAGTCTGCTTTGTAGGTGGGATCATCATCATCCCCTTTACTTGTCTTTAGTAAATATTGCTACTCCACCAGAAGTAAAGCTAAACGATTGAGAATCAAGTATGCCACATTCATTATATGTCTATATATATTTTATTTTCAAAGATAACCTTAACCAAAGTTATTATAAGCAGGATAAAATAAAAAGGAAAATTCGATCCCACCTCTTTCTTCTAAAAGCAATAAAGTATAATAACCATCATGTTCTGTTTGCACATTACTAAATTCGTTTTCATCGAGATTCGAGAGACCAGCAAAATGCAATATTATAGACTATCAGGTTATATAAGACGCTTCTGCTGCTTTCATTTACATTATATTACACCTGTTCCAAATATGGAGGCTGAAGGAGGTTCATGTTTGAAAAAGCAAAGTGAAGTAGAAAAAAATCACAGAAAGGAGGGATGTGCTGCGTAACCATGAATTGTGGTTTGAAGCGTTAAAGTAAAGTTTAAATAAGCATTTAAATATACAAAGTATAAAAAGTATACACATATTATACTACTACTTACCAGGTGCTCGCCGGACAGAACTTCCAACAGTGACACCAGATTGTGGCCATCTCGAAGGTCTTCAAACAAGTCGCCTACGCGTTTTCCACACTGAAAAATTACACAGAGAACAAAACATGAGTTTGATGATGACAATGATAACAATCACGGTCATTTTAATAATAATACTTGATCAACAAGACAAATAGTTCCTCTACAGTGAACACACCGAATGAATGCTCCATAATACACAGAGAACAAAAACAGAAGTGTTTTTTAAAACTATAAATACATACATACAGACACATACCACTACGTTCATTGCATTCAGAGCACGTACGTACGCAAATTAAAATATGAAATAAGTTCATTATCAATTTGGGTGGTTGTTGCATTCACTTTATTATAAAAACGAAAACGTATAATATATATATATATATTATTAAAAAACCAAAGTAAATTGCTCTACAATTATTCTACAACTCACCACCACGAAAACAATAATAATGTTTTTTATCCGGCTGACTAAACATTTTAGATTCATTGCATAACATACATAAATACAAATTACCAACATGACATTTTGGTTAGCTGTCGAGGACATAAGATTAAATGATAAAGTGTGTGCACATGACATACATATGAAAATTATGGAGATGCAGGCAGGCAGGCAACTTGTGTCTCTCCAAAAAATATTTTATTAAGATTAACTGCAGTGCAGTGACATAACCGAACAGCAGAGAATATACTTATACATAATATGAACTCATAAATAAAATAATGCAAAATCATGCAATTTTATATGCTTTTTCGTTAAAAAAATGAGAAGCTCAAAGAAAACTAGTATTTTTAAAGCTACTACACACCTATTATTTCTAAAATGTGCAACTTGTATGACTATTTATCATATAATTTTCTCTTAATCATTTTTCGATGTTGAACAACAGTCGAGTGAAACTTACTGTCAAGGTATCGCACACACATGACCCCGAACAAACATGAAGGCACGTGTAGGTCTACAAGAGGAACACAAAAATACCACAATTTTTTCCTCAACACAATATTACACTTTTATATTTTGAAGATAAGATTACACAAAATATACAAATCTTTCTTTTAAGTTGCTAAAATAACTGATACAAATACAAAATAAAAGATTTTTTTTCAAACAATATATTTTAATCAACTAAACGACAACAAAAGAGTAAAAAACCCACTCTTTTTTGTAAAGGTAAGTGGTATGCAACACCAACACCTACTCTCAAATCAAAAAGGAAAATTTATACTTTCCAGACAAATTTACTTTACCTGAGCGCGTTTCCAGTCCTATTAGCAGCAAGACAAAAAAAACAAGAATCAAATTCAAAATTTATGTTCCATAAATTTACTCCGTTCAACACAAAATGCCTTTTGTCTATTGATTACTAGTGCCATATATTTTACCCATTTTTATATCGAATTTCATCTCAAAATTAAAAAGAAAAAAAAAATTTGCCAGCCTAAAAAATCTTGTTTTCCAAATTTGCAAACGTCACTCTACATTGACCTGGCCTTTTGCAAAGTTTTGTTATTTTGGATGCATGGTGTGCAGCTCTCGTCTTCTTTTTCTTACATAATTTCTACTTACTTACATCATCATTCCACATGCTATCACTATTATACCACACTACTATTATTATTTTCACAAACGCTGAATATTATGCAGAAAAAAGATGTAATGGAATTCTCAAGAAAAAAACCATCACCGTCTTTTTTAGTTCTGCATAATTTTGTGCAAAACCTGCAAATCGACAAATAAGTCCATGCAGAATATAGGTAGATCATCCCCCATGATCGTCATGTTGTATGCAAAAATCTCATCGTGATGTGTGATGATGATGATGATCACCATCATCATATTCCTCTTCTTTTTATCTCTAAAGACCTACTTCCACCGTAGCAGCCACCATCTTCTACACACACCCAAGGGCCATATTTGGATTTGTGATCTTCATTCATCGCCCACGCACATTTTAATAATCGCATCTTCTGCTAAAAATGATTGCTCGACGACGACCACCACCACCACTACCAGCAGCAGCAATATCAGCAAAAATAACCAGCTTACAGCAAAATATATTATTTTTTGCTGTAGTACTATGCCCCGTACACGCAGTGCCAATTGCCAGTAATTAGCAAAAAAAGTTCATGTCAAGCCTTGCTTCCATCCCTTGCTTGTTGGAAATACTGTCAAGGTAACATGACAATGTCACCTTTCATTCATTTTTACTTTACTCGCATACAACATTACTTGTCCCCTGATTTAAGTGCTTTGGAATAATAACAGCAATTGTAATAAATGCATAAATAAACCAGTTGTATATATTTTACTTTGGGTCATCAAAGTGTTCGCCAAAGTTAATTAATTTTAAATCGTTTCATTGTTCCCATCATTCTTAATATGAGCTGGTCATTATCAAAAAATTACTTTTAATGACTTGACTTGATATATTAGTAAAAGTGAACATTGTTTTTGCATTTGACATTTCATTTTGTCCTTCTGCCCTTTCTGACATCTGTCAACAACGTCACTTGTTTTCTCATAAAAAATAAATTTGTTGCAAAGTAATAAAAAATACATACATTACCTAAATACAAATATAAGCAATATAAGTATGTATAAAGTTATTTAAATTGTAAATAAATTTTAATGGAGCACTGAATCAAGTGGAAATTACTGCTGGTTTGTATATAGGTATATTCTGTTGCCTGTCACTAGTGTACAGGTTATTTTCGAATGGTGAAATTGCTTTTAATAATAATAACATTAATCTAATTCACTTTATGCACTTTTACATCTATATCCAATCTATCTATCCACCTAAACAATGACCCAAAAATTATAGCCACTGGGCCACCAAAACACGATGTAAATACAATAAAACTCTCTACAATAAAATAACTTACTTGAATTAGAGAGAGAGACACACACAGTCACACAGCGCATCATCTGTAATAATGCGTTTTTATAATCGCTGCAATTTTATAGAAAAAAATATGACTGTAATGCGATGTGCTGGTGTTCCTCCTGCCATTGTGCGTACATTGTCATCTCATGCATCCACCCCCACCCGCAACAGGTAATCATTATTCTGATTACTGTCATCCATACACGCATGAATAGAAAATAGCCAAAGCCATATTATTGTTTCAAAAAAATGAGAAATTTGTCTTATTTACAACATCATGTCTTTTTACACGTGTGTTTGTTAGCCATATTGTTATATGGTAGCAGTGGCCTGGTGGTGGTCACGAAATAAAGCAAAAATGGAAGTTTGATGATTAAACTACTACTGCTGCTGCCACCACCACTACCACCACCCTCACTAGTTCTTCATCATTGCTACTAGAAAAAGGCAGGAAATGAAATCCACCCACAGTACGCCACCCATAAGTGCCGATTTAGCGTTATTTTTTGTCTTCTTGACTTTTGTTCAAAACAGTAAAACCTGTGCATGCCCTATTATTGTGCTTATAATATTTTTTGTCTCACAGCTATAATGAGATCATCATTATATCGACAACAGTACGAATACGCACATTTTTTTCACTAGTCATTGTTCTCTGATTCACACTCACTCACACACACACACTGACTCAAAATGATGACCAAATCATTCAGTTTAGGCAATCATAATGCATGCGCCATTATCATCATGATTTTCAACTTAAATCGCATCAGTGGCATTGCTGTCGTCAGCAGCGTCTAAAAGTACTAAATTTATGACCAGCAATAACAATAATAACAGTAATGCCCTCTCTCTTTCCTTACAAATCCCGACAAGTAAAATAGCTGATATCACCATTCTGTTTACTACTCTAAATCTAAAGCTTCCAATAAAAATATTATTATGGGTCGGCCTTTTCATCGTATAGACATGCATGCTTTTTTGTTTTTTCTTCTTCATCTTAAATATGCCGTCAATGTCTTTTAACGGCTGTCGCATCCCCGTGTGTGTGCTCATCTCAGTCAGTCAGTCAGTTACCTAATCAATCCTCTTCTCAAGTATCATAGTACCATGTTTTCCACCTACACTAAACACGTGCAATATGCTCAGCAGTAGTAACAAAAACTTTTTTCTTTATCTTTTTTTCACCCTCGCATTATATTTTATAATGTTTTGTTGATGACCAAGTTATAGTACTGCAAGTAACGGGAATTAATTATTTCTCAATGTAAAATTTTTCTAAATGTACCTGGTTAACTGAATTGTTTTTTTCTCCTCTCTTTCCTCTCATCTCATCTAATTTTTTATATCTCAACGAGCAGACATCCTACTCACTATTTGACACATGGAATCTCATAGCCTTCACCATCTAATTATTCATGTCGTTTTACTTTAAATAGCATTCCCTCGTTTCATTGTTAGAACATTCTCGTCTTTCACTGTCAGAAGCGTTGTAGCAAACAATTATTGTCGTTAGCGAGGAAGACACTACTAAATTTCATAATAATCTTTCAGTGTACTCAATTTTTTTGACGTGAGAGGTTCAGGTACACATCACATCATATAAAAAAAACTACATACATACATACACAAGCCTATTAGCAAATTACCTGCCAATTCATCCATATTATAGAGTACTTATGTTTATAATATGTGTGAATGATTCATTGTCAAAACTTTTCCACTGTACGACAACCACACCATCAAATGACACGACCACCACCGTGTAATCCGGTCTTTTTCTATATTGCCTTGTTATATTGTGACAAATCCGTCCGTCTCCTTTTAAAGGGCTCCCATTTGTGTAATTTTGATTAGGCATTGTTAAAAGTGTATTTCACGCTTGTATAACTTTTACTACTACAACACCACCATATATTATGCACCATTATAAATATGCCGTACATGTCGAAAGCGTATAACATATTTTTAACGTGAATTTTTTTACAGCCTTGTTTGCCCCCAGAGGAAAAAAAGATTGAGAAAAGAATACAAAAAAGATTTCTTCTTCTTTTATCCTACCTGATACTCCATATGCCCAGTTATGCATGTATGTACCCCATGGTAGGTTTTTTGGTTGGACCAGTAAATAGTTTGACAATGTGATTATATACTGATTAATATGGTAATGCGAAATTCATTTGTTTTCAAATCCCTTCAGGAGG
>JAHZMT010001323.1:0-75327 GCA_027743785.1 Sinhomidia bicolor
AAGTCTTTCACTGTAACTACACTACTCTTTTCCTCTTGATTTACTGAAATTAGGGATACAGTTTTACCTGTACACAATTTTCTCGCATACCATACCATCCCACCACCACCACCACCGTCATGTTTTTGGTTTTTGTGTGTCTGTTCTCTGCTTGTTTGTATTCTTTTTTTTTCATTATACACATATACGCTTGTGTTTTCTCTCTTGCCTTTCTCTTTCTTCTCAATGTCTCAATCTTCTTTGCTTTTGCCTAGGCTATTTAGGGTATTAGAGAACGTTATTACAGAAAACAGGAGGAAAAAAATGTTTTGAGAAATTGCTTTTTGAAATATTTATTTTCACTATGAGTACACATTACACACACTGTGTGATGATATGTACTTACTTTTTTCTGATATGGCTATATATCTATATATAAAGTGGCTAGTGTGTTGTAGATGTACTTTCTCTTGTGTGTGTGTGTTTGGAAAATGGTGATGATGATAATAATAATAATAATAATAATGGAGAAAATGAGTATCCGTTATGCTTCAGCTATAACTAGATGCTATTATGATACTCATCTTTTAAATGTTGTATGATGGGAGTAGCACATGAATGAATTTTTGTAAATGGCTAGAAAAAAGAAGCATATGTACCTACATCCTTATATACCATATGTTTTGTATAAAAAAAGAATACAAGTGTATAAGTTTATATTTCTCTTTTTTTTCTTTTGGAGTTGACTAATGATCCATAAACATGTATCTTTATCTATCTAAATTTATCGTTGGTTGTTGTGTGGTCTTGTATTTTCTTTTTACTGCTGCTCTAAACTCTCACTCACTCCCGCTGCTACCACCACTTCTACTACTCTGTCTCTAACTTGTTCTCCGCCTTTGCGTGATTGCAAAAACGCGAAGGAATGGAAGAAGGTGAAAAATTGCCGGAGTTTGTTACCTGCCTTAAACAAAGGTGTTTCCTTTGTGAAATCGGCGGCTTCGGGATCTGTACAACCTTTGGGACTGTCCTCCTCTGCCTCAAGTTTAAACACTGGTGCAGGGTCAAACAGTAGTAATAATCATGGGGTACCGTATTCCTCTACTAGTAACACTATCGCACCAAGCAGTGCAAGAATCTCTCCAGCTCCTTTTAAACAACAGCAGGAGCCCCTCCCTTCATCCCAGCTTAACTCCTCTTCTTCCTCAAATAATGCCAACAACATCAGCAACAAGCCTAAAAAGGTTTCTCTATTCATTTTCTTCTTCTCAAACTTCTCTTCTTCTCAAACCTTTTTTACTCATTTCTTATTTTTTCTGATTAATAAAAAACAATATCTATCTTTACTTTTCATATTTTAAAAAAATAACTTTTCTCCCTATTTGTGTATTTCAATAAGTAGCTATTTAGTCTTGTTGCATGAAACAAGCTATTTATAAACAAAAGCATGGCATTACACACTTTTTTCTACCCAAATTTATTTAATAACTTATTTATTTATTACAGGCCTTTAAACTTCTTTTCAACCTCAATAAATATCACAACAATTTGGTTTATTATATTATTCCCAGCCTTTTTTTCAACAGACAAATAAGGCTGTCGTGTCATTGGCAGATATTATTGCATGCAAATTTCATTTTTTTTATTAAACAAGTTTAAAGTGTCGCAAGAAAGAGAGTCTGTAAAAAATATATTTATGAATGTGTCGTTTCCTGGTTTCTTTTTGTTCATATTATCATTAAAATTGTAACACAGCACTATATACTGGCTGACACCTCATTTTTCAATATATTATTTAAAAATATTTCATACTTCATATTATACCGTAGTACTAAACACGTTTATTTTTTTGTAGTTTGCTGTAGCAGCACTTGTGCACCACTAGAATTATATGAGTTTCATAGTGTAGAAGTCTGTCTAATCTGCGATGCGAAACGATTACTCACTCACACGCTCAGTGAGTCGTTGTTGTCCACACTGTTGTTGTTGCTTATGTTGTTGTTGTTGTTGTTGTAGTATATGTATGCAAACTACTATTACTACTACTATTATTATTATACCTACACGAGTACAAAGTAGCAGTAAACGTCTAGACTAAAATGTGATTTGTTCTTTGATTTCAGGAAAAGGATGGGATCAAGAAGAAGCGAAGCAAAGAAGGTAAGACATGTAATATATCCTCGTTCTTTTTGACAAGCAATGATAGATTGATCTCATGAGACACGGTTGTTGTTGTATGTTGCTACTTCTTGTATGTCTGTATATACATTTAAGCAAAAAAAACATTTTTTTTCTTCTTTATATTCCAAAAACTGAACAACCTCGTTCGTCAGCGTTTGATGTATAAATGTACCAGATTTATACATACATGTGTACCACCAGCAAAGAAAATGTTTATATACCTACTTATCTAATATACGTGTGTTATGTATAGATATATTTTGGTTGTTGCAATGATCACCGTGTGTTTTGGGTATATACAATATATGTGTATGTAGAAGAGAACCAGCCGAGCAGCAGCAGCAGCCAAGCCAGCTTTTTGCTTTCACAATTGTTCACTTTAAGTTTTCTTTTCATTATATTCCTATTCACATGTTTTTACCATACACAAAAAAAACATTATTATCACGAAGAAGAAGAAGAAGACGACGACGACAACGAAGAAGAAGCAAGGTTTTTTTTCTTTTCTCTTTTGTTGTCTCAAGTCACACACAACATGTGTGAAACATTTGCTCATTTTCACGCAGCATCAGCATTGTACACATAAAAAATACTTTTGCTACAGTACAGCAAAAAAACCCTACCATTTTAAACAAAATTGTGCTACAAGCGAAATCACTACTACGTCATGAGAAAAATATGTTTAAAAGTAGAGAAAAACAACAAGTATTATGATGGCTTATATACTGGATTGGTCAAAAAGAAAATTAAAGTGATATAACATTCTTTTTGAGTAAAACAAAATGTACAAAAAATTACTCTTTTTCTTTTCTTTAGGGGAAATGCTTTTAAAAAATTATTTTCACTTTCAGTTATTTGTTTACTCAAAGTTGTTCTAAGCTCAGACAGAAAAGTAGTAGAAAAAATGTACCTTTTTTCTTCTCTTCTTTCGATTTATCAATTTTTTCCACAAAAAAACAAAGTTAGAGTTTGTTTAAAAATCTAAATCAACATCTCTACTTCAAACGAAACAAACATACGATAATAATAACTTACTTGTTTGTACTAATCACGTCTATTTTCAAACTTTTTTTCGTGTATTCGCTCTGTAATTTGGGACAATAACCGAATTGATGCACTTCGCTTTCACCTATACTTTCACTTCTTATTTGGTGAGTCGAACATTATTATTATGCTTCTAAGTATATATTCTTTTAGAGAATATATAATAGTTTATTATTATATACTAGTTGTTATAATAATATCTATATTATGTTCTTAAATAGGAATATAAAAATCACGCCTTTTTTAGTTTATTTATTTAATGTAGCTTAATAATGAATTTTAAAAAAATTATAGTTGGTTACGACATGCGACAAAAAAAGGCTTTATATTTTATTCCTTTCTTTCTTTTTTTGCTTTTGTCATTTCACTTTATTCTCTGTTATTACTTTTTTATCTATCCTGAAAATTAAGTGACATTTGTATCAGGAAAGAGAGATTAGTGGAATGCAACGAATGAATGCCACATTTATTTGTGTATGAAAACAACAACAAAAAAATAATAATAACGAACCACACTTTTCGTTTGAAAAGTTAGTAAAAACAAAAAAAAAACGTTGGATAAATGAATACGTTATAGAACTTTTTAGATTACTAATAACGATATATAAATTCTCAGTTGCCAATAATAAAAAAGTGCACGTCTCATTACACCCATACAGGTGGATGGATGCATTGTACTTCAATGTAAAATTTGTATTTTTTGCAGTAATAATCTAACTACAATACATATACATATATTTAGTATATTTCTTATCATTTTTATATGCACTTGTTTATAAAAAAATTGTTTTCTTACTTCTGTGAAACAGCCAAGTTCACTAAAAAACAAAATTCCAACTTGTATACACATATTATACACATGCACAAAACATTTTTGTTTTATTATTTTTTCCAGATAAAAAATGGGATATAACGAAATGTTTTTTTATTGTACTTTTGAAAATCCCATAATATTTATTTATTTTGCACACTCACAGAAAATGAGAAAAAAACACTTTCACCTTTCTTGTAACCTTCATGGTTCTATTGTACATTGACTCCTCCACTCCACCACCACCATAGTGTGTTTTTCTTTTGAAAAGTCTTACAAATCTTTTTCTTTTCTGATCTTTTTATTTTTGAAAAAATACTATTCATTGTTCCTGTTGCACTTCGATTCGTGCATAAATCATAACGTGGGGTAAAATGGAGACGGTGAAAACGAATTGGAAAAGACATGTGGCAAATGTGTAAAAAAAGAATAAAATAAAAGTGAAATTTATTGCAGGAACCTGTACATCTTTTCACTATTCATAAAAAATATAATAGTGGTGGCACCATTCTAACATCATTTTCACACGTTCTTGTCTTCTTTTTTAAAATATATTGCTACAGATTTTAAAAATCCATCAGTTCTCATTGAAGGCGTGCTATTCCGAGCTCGCTACTTGGGCTCCACCCAGCTGGTTTGTGAAGGGCAACCGACAAAAGCAACAAGAATGATGCAGGCGGAGGAAGCTGTATCTCGAATAAAGGTATGTCATCTTTTCTTTCCTTCTTTTTTTAAATAGAATAATGCAATATTATAGTATATATCCTTCTTGTTTATTTATAAATATATATATATATCTACATTATTTTTTTAGTTTTTTACCCCTATATAAAATATAACGTTAATAAATAAATATTACGATAAATATATAATTTTTAAAAAGTATAGAATATAAAAAATAACATCAGTTTCTCTATATGCGTTATATACATTCAAATTAGATCTATATCTATATCTTAACAAAAAAAATCTAGTATACTTTATATATATTCTTTTTTTAAAGTACCCTTTTTTAAAAAAAAATACGCCCTAAAAAGTATATAATTGCATATAGTCGCTGTGAGTTTTTTGCGATATGATTCGACGGGACAGACACTCTCTCCGGACCCTTCACCGGCAATTAGATTCTCTCTAAGTTTATTTTTTGTATTATCTTATTATTATTATTATTATATTTTTTGTTTTTTTTCTGTTCCTTGTTATGCTTCTTTTTGCGCTTCATATTATATACATGTATGTATATATTGTCCTTTTATCTATTTTTTTCTCTTTTTACAAAAAAAATATATACTCTTTGTTATTTTCTTCTTCGTAGTAAAAAAGGTTATTGTGTTTTCGTCTTGTTTCTTCTGCTTCTTCTTTGTATGTATGATTTTTTGTATGTATTTATATTATAAATAATATATATATATAAAAGAAAGTATGTTACCTTCCAAAAGAGAAGCTTTCAGCCGAGCATTATATGTGATATAGTATGGTATAGTATTTATATTATAAATAATATATATATAAAAGAAAGTATGTTACCTTCCAAAAGAGAAGCTTTCAGCCGAGCATTATATGTGATATAGTATGGTATATATTTATATATATATATATATATACCTTTTTTTACTACTTCCACCATCACCACTCTACCACACATCATATATATTATATTTTTTGTTCTTTTTATTCGCCAAAAAATATAATCAAATTTGATGTATCCTCTGTCCACGAACGCAACAATAGAGGATGCTTCAATTATATATCTCAGTTTCCCCTTGAACTTTGTTGCAACCTACTTTTCCTCATGCCTTTCCCTCTCTCTCTCCATATCTCTCTCTCCATATCTCTCTCTCGTTTGCTATCTTTCTTTTTCGTCTTTACCTCCACCGCCATATTAAAAAGGTAGTATTATTATTATATTCCTTGGAGCACTACTACCATAATAATATATTGTACATGTTATATACATCCTCTTTGGCCAACTTCACCTTTGCCCACATAATATATTATACAGAAGCTATATCATTCACCACAGATTACCGTTACGTGAGACCTTCATCCACCCACAAAAATCGTGCATTGCATACTCTACCAATGATACATATTGTATAGCCTACAGACTACAGATATTATATATATTTTTTGAAGTGCAGTATACATGTATCTACATATTAGGTATGTATTGTGTTTTGTAATTGAAATGACTATATTTATATTACAACATTTTTGTTGAAGCCTTGCTGCTGATTAATGATGGTAGTAATTAGTCCATGAAAGGGATTGCCAAACAAAAAAGTGTGAACGAAATTTTGCGTTGCTCGTTGTCACATAAAATAAACGTCCTTCTTTCTTTCTCTCTCTCTCTCTCTATCTGACCTTTTTTGCTTTTATCTGTCTTGATATAATTTTCCCTGTCTTTTATCCTTTGATGATGATGCTGATGACGACGACAATGATGTGAATGAAATTACGTTGAAATCTATCGTGTACGACACTTAATATGTCACGTTGTGCAAACGAACGCACACATCATTCTGGTGGCGAGAGCAAATGTTGACGGCAGTGTAGTAACTTTTTATATATTTTTTGTGGAAGAATACGTACGACTATTTTTTTTACCTTACTTGCCTATTACTTAGACAAACAACACATGAAAATGATCACCTGAGAAGAAACGTTCATGATGATGTGATGCTGAGTATTGTATTTATAACTGGCTCTCTAGCAAAAAAATCTCTCTCTCTCTCTCTTGTTAACATTATGGTCCATTTTCCAATATTTTGGGACAAAGAAGGAAAAAGAAGCTCATTCCGTGTTCTTTTCTTTCTTCTTTCTCTTTTTTTCAAATGCTAGGTCACTCTCTTTCTCTGTGTGTGCGTGTGTGTGTTTAAACGAAACCTAGTAATTTATATAGCAAACATTTATATGTGTGTATTCATTTATTCGCGTACGTAAATAGCAAGCATGATGAAACCATAATGTCGTCATCGTCCTTTTGATTGTATTTTTTTGTGATCTTCTTGTGCATTATAATTTGTCTATGTGTATCTCTTTCTGTGTGTGTCTGTAAGTAAGTAAGTAAGTAAGTAAACGAAAATCTCTGCTCTCTTTTTCTCTCTCTGTCTCTCTCTACCCCACCAACTACACATCTGTCCTTGACATTTTAGCAAAAATAATTTTGCCATGTTTATTGTTGCTCTTTTTCTATAGAATGTATAAAATAATAATGAAAATAATAATATATTATTATTGTGTATGTCGGTATCTATATTTATATATATACGTTATCGTTACTCTATTTTACTTGTATTTATTACTTAATATTATTATTATTACTATTAATGATAAATAAGTGTGTTCTGCATAATATTCTGTTTCGTCTTATTCCTCGAAATAATAATAATTTTATTGTTAAATGTTTTTCTTAGATTTATTAGAGCACGGTAATAATATTTTTTTATTCTTCTTTATAGTATTTTATAATTATACAATATACAATGTTATATAGCATGTTATTATTATTATTATTATAACCCTGTGAAAATATCGGTATTGATTGTTCGTTCGTCTTTTTTCTATGCTCTAATCAGTAAATCATGTATGTTGCCCTTGTCTTATAAAGGGAAAAAATTTGTGCTTACCTACTTTAATTGTAAACAAGTATGATTATAATGATAACTATAATAATAATTATTATTATTATAGTTATAAAATTTATAAGCATAATATTCTAGTTATACTTTATCATTTACGGGGTTAGAATTATATATTATGTATGGTATGGTAAATAGTTACATTTTTATTAAGCTTTTGAATGTGTAATGATCTTAACTCTTCTTGTTCTTATTATTATTATTATGGTACCTATGTATAAGTTTATTCGGCTGTTTTTATTTTTAAAATCCAGCAAAAAAACATCTAGATTTACTTTTTGTTATTGTGTCTATGTCCGTTTACAAGTTTCCTTTTTTATATTGAGTTCTGCCTAAAAAAAACATTCTTTTGTTTGTTTGCCGTATATACTTATTATATATTATCATTCTTATATTATCATTATCGTTATGATTAACAGGATGGTTTTTTTAGTACGAACGGACATTGCTTGGACGTATGTACATATAATAACAATAATACTTACTATAAAACAATAACAAAAACTACTAATACTAATTATGGTAATGTACATAATAATTATTAACTACATACTTTAACACCCTCCATAACGCCCCAACTCTTTTTTTTGTTACTTTCTTTTATGCAAGACAAGCACAGATTATATTTTTTCACTTGGTTCTTCTGGAAATGAAAGGGAAGGTGTATAAACATAATGTAGTAGTTGAGAGCACAGGCAAACAAAAAAGAAGCTATAAACTTTTGTGAAGTAGTAGTAGGTACAGATTCAATGTGTTTTTAGCGTTGTACACGGAAAAGTACCATTTTCGCCGGCTCATTAATATTAGAAAGGTAGAGGGTAGAGACACAGGTAAATAAACGGTTTGTGTTACGTTACGAAATACGATTACGACTACGACGACGACGACCTACCTAACCCTCACAAAAAAGAAAATCATTCCATACTACTACTATACTACTAGCTATACTACCAACATCATGCTGGTTTTCTTTCTTGGTTTTATGACAATCTGACAGGCTTTTTCATGGTTATGTTTTTTATACATGCATAAACTACTACTACCTATAGAGAACTTGTGTCTTGAAGAATGCTACACAAAAGATGTATGTATTACATACTATATACATACATACAAACGAGCTATTTCTGTTTATCACAGGAACAAGTCACATTATTCTTATATTATTTTTTTCCTTTTAATACATTGTACATACTTAAAAAACATTTAAAAAATTGTGGAGCTTAGGCTGCTGAGGCTGTTGTGTATCTGATGTTTCTAAACACATACAGACCCAAGTGGACCAAAGTGATCTGTCGAGTGAAACAGAGCCGCTTGGAATTCTAAATGTTTCCGACTCAGCTGAGCCCACGATGCACAGCAACAACACTACTACTACTACTCCTACCACCTGCATTACAACATCTTCGACTACCATCACCACCACATCCTCCTCTAGCACCTCCAACAACGACACCACCACCACCACCAACGATAAAGGGGAACAAGCGCAGCCCCACTTTCACCAAGACTATCTGTACGCTGAGGACGATGACTCTGCTGACGAGAGCTGTGCAGAGTCTGAGTTTTTTCATAAAGGTCATCATGCCATTCAGAGTCCAACCTCGTCAGCACGCTCCTTTCAAGGTCCTTGCTTTGGGGGAACGAGTCCAGGCGACCCAGGGACTCTTCCCCCATCCGCTCACTTTGGACCTGCTTGTGGTTCAGCCCTCCCTGGCACCATGTTTAGACTCAAGTTTATTGGCTCTCTTGAGGTTGATGAAGAGGTCGGCAGTGGAAAGAGACGGAGAAAGCGTCCAAAAAAGACTATGGTTGAAGAAGCCGTTCTAAAAATGAAGGTGGGATCACAAGACTACTACTTCTACTATAAAAAACATTCTACTTCTCTTCTACCTTCTCTCTCTCTCTCTCTTCTATACCTTCTACCACCAAAAAATATGTACCACTATACCACCACCACCTTCTCTATATATTTGTTGTTATTATTATTTTATATTTTTATATTTATATTTTTTACCTATTCCACCATCACCACTACTGTGCTCGTCTCTTCTTCTTGTCTCTTTACTATAAAAATATCCCTCTCTCTCTCCATTTTTCTCTCTTTTTTAAAAGAACAAAATAGTAAAAACAAGGACAAGTTTGCACAAAAAAAGTATCCTTTTTTATACCATCCCTTTTTTTATCTCATCTGCCGTAATATTGATCCCTGGCAAGCAAGCGTGTGGAATGAATGATGAAAAATATTAAAACCTTACAAAAAGCGCTGTGTATATTATATTTACTACTCCCCTAAAAATATATATATAATAGAAAACAAACGCTGTGCTATATCGCTACAATGGCTCTGGCTTGCTTCTAAATAAATAATAATAATACTTTAGTAGTAGTAGTTTCCTTTTTTTCTTTTTTTTAGAAAAAAGGAGAAAAAAAGTGATGAAAGCTTTCACTATATTTATTTTTATATATTTTTTTATTTATGCGCTTGATTTTTATGTATATTCGTGCGTGTTACATTTTTAAAAGATTTTGTTTTTTTTCATACTTTCTTTTGAAAAAAAATACTTAAAAAAGTGTGTTAGTGTAAGTAAATGTATTATAGTATTTTTAGATGGTAGTATTTATATACATGCCAAAAAAATCACTATACTACTACTAAAAAAACGGCATAATAATATATATGCATGTTGTATATATGTATGTATATATATAATATTATGTATACCTATATGTAATGTAGCACAACTACAACGGCGGCGGCAAGCATGATATAAAACTGATGACAGTTTAGTCACCTCCTCCGTATTTTTTTCTGACTCTCTGAAAACAAAATCTGAAAAAAGTATACTATTCTTCTTCTTGTTATTATTATTATTTATTTATATTGTATTTATCTATATTTTTTAAAAAAAGCTATATTTGCAAATAAGTATTTTAGTCCTTGCTGTCTTTTTTGTGAGAGAATATAAATGCATCAGAAGTAAAGTAGCAAAAATGGTAGTTTAACACGAAATAAATAAATACAACAGAACAAAAAATAATAATATCATCTGTACTATATAATATATTTTATCAGAGAGATGATTGAAACCTATATTGAAACAACAAAAAATCCTGCCTGTCTTTTATTCTCGATCGCTTTTTTACTATTGTACTGTTAAGAATTATTTTTTTCATATAGAATTCTTGTACTATAAATTTTATAGTACTATACGACCACTGCAACTATTATTACTACCGGGTCAGAAATGAGGTGTTTTTCTCCACAGAAGGAGAGATTAGATTTTTTTGAGTGTAGACAATATATATGTATATGTTATAATAGTAGCATATATAGAAATCTTATAGAGGAAAAAACTTAAGGAAAGCTTTTTAAAGGATTTTTTGTGGAAAACAATTTTTTTTATAAAGAAACAAACTAGTTTTGCCATCAAATATAGTGTAGTAATACTCAATGTTATTTATTTGACTAGAGAAAAAAACGTAGGTGTATAGAGAAAGTTTTTTTTTGGTTTTTTTCTCTCGTTTCTTCTTTGTGCTCTACATATATCATGAATTGTGTTCCCTTTTGAATTGCTGCGTTGGTTGTGATTGTTCTTTGACTCGCTGTCATCTCTCTCTCTCTCTCTCTTCTCTTTTGTGACTCTTTGTCATGTTTGATGACCATCCCTTCTTGTGGACACACAGTCCTTGGTAAGAGCCCTTTTTCTTCTATTCTATTTCTCATTTGTCTTTCCAACACCACCACCACCACCACCACTACTACTACTACTTCCGCCACTACTACTACTTCTATGAAAAAATACCGACAACAAGAACACCATCACCAAAAAAAAAGAATAGAGATTCAACAGCAGAAAAAAAACAAACAGCAAGAATGGAAGAAAATAAATAAATAGTTAGGAAATGAAAGGAAAAAGAAAGTCTACGTAATAAAGTCAGCGCTTATTTATTTATTTTCTCTCTCTCTCTTCTTCATTTTATTCCTTACTTTCTGTTTAGGATCAGCAGGTTATTTAATTCTACAATAAAATCTAGTTAAGAAGATAACGGTTTCATTGAACAAGTGGGTCTTTATTTGTCTTCTTTTTTTAAATTATTATTTTTTCATCATCACAAATAAAGTTTGTTCAGGGATTTTTAGTACTTTTTTTTACTCTTATCATGATGATAATCATGATGATGATGATGATGTTAAAGAAGGTTGATTAAAACTGTCTAAAAGAGTTTACAGATTCTTAGATAATTACCTATAAAATATATATAAGTGAGTATGCTACAAACATATGTGTGCAATATATTTTTCCCCAAAAGTAAAAGCCTTCATCATCACATCATTTTATTTTTAAGCCCACAAATTAAATTCTGCACACTCACTGAAGGTACTGCGTACTTTTTTTTATAATTTCTTAAAAGCAAGAGTGAATGGTTTTTTTTCCCCAACTACTACTAATCCCTTGAAATCTTTTTTCCCAGTTGAAAAATCAAATACTACCATGTCAAATCAAAATAGCTTTTTAGAAAACTCTTTAGCCTATACAGCCCGTAGTAGAACTTTCTATATATATTTAGTAGACAACCAGTCAGCCACTACTACCACCAACCACCATACCACCACATCACATCCTCTATGTCATCACATCAATAATCCGTTTTGAGTACTTGAGTAGGATGTCGTTTGTACTTACGGACAAAATGTCTCAAGAAGTGATGTCAATGATTTAACAACAATAATAATAAATAATCAAAAATAACATCTTATATAAATATATATATATATAGCTTAAAAATACTCTCCATGTTCTTTCCTCTTTAACAATATATATATATATATATTTAGCTGGTGATGTACGTATGATATGGTGTATACATGCTTTATATTTATACTAGATTTTTTAGCTGTGCTTATTTTTTATTACTTAGAAGAATACGTTTTTTAGTTGTTATTTATTACAATGATTAGTTTATTTATAGTTTAAATAGATGTATAATATATTATTATTATTATATTTACTGTAACAATCACATTTATTTTTGTTATTAGTTTTAAAATAATTTTTTGCTGTTATTTTTTCTCATGAAGAAATGAATCAGCAGCAGCACAACCAAATTTATTTTTTAATTGTTGCCCATCATCACTTTTATTACAGAACTGGCAAAAAGATAATATCATATTATTATTTTTTTAAAAATTTAAAACACTTTTTTGAGGTTCTGATATACTTGTGACAAAAACAATCCCTATTGTCAGCATTTTGTTTAAGCTGAGCTCTGAGCTGGAAAGCTTTTCGCCAAAAAAAAAATATATACACCCTGTTATTATTATTGTTATTATTATTATTTTAATCTCTAAAAATTTATTATCTATATACGCATTATTTTGTTTGCACAAGTCATTGTTTCATAATGAATGGAAAAAAAACTATATATATATCCCATTGTGCCCAATCAAATATATACCTTCTTCTCTTATAATTATTGATTGTTAATATATTATAGAGAATTCCATTGTTATTCATTCATGTATAAAAAAGTTATATTTATATATCCAGTTGTTTTTACCAGGTTGCAAATTAATATTATTATTGGATAAATTGTAAATTCTTTTATAGGCGCCTGAAGGAGAGACGCAGCCAAGTACTGAAGTTGATTTGTTTATATCGACGGAGAAAATTATGGTGCTCAACACAGATCTAAAGGTAACAGCTAGCTAATTGTACATTTTCTTTTGGAGGTGTTGTGTGTGGGTTGAGCCACATGAAGCCGTATATAAGATAAAGTACAAAGACTATTGAAAACTACTCCAATCCCGTGTATAAGAGAATGCGCTGTGCTATTATTATTATTATTAATATTATTGAAATGAGTATTTTTTGTCTTATGGGTTTATTTTATGCGCTGCTATTTATATGCCTAAATGTGCTTCTTGTTTATTTGCTGTTAACCTTTCGTGTAGGAAATCATGATGGACCATGCACTAAGGACGATCTCGTACATTGCTGATATTGGTGATTTGGTAGTCCTAATGGCAAGAAGACGTCCAGTACCCTCCGATACTCCTGACGACTCGAAAATTGCTCGACCACCAAAAATGATTTGCCATGTGTTCGAAAGTGATGAAGCCCAGTATATTGCCCAGTCCATTGGTCAAGCCTTTCAAGTTGCTTACATGGAATTTCTCAAGGCAAATGGGATAGAAGATCAGAGCTTCGTTAGGGAAATGGATTACCAGGAGGTTCTTAATTCTCAAGAGATTTTTGGAGATGAGCTCCAGATGTTTGCAAAGAAGGAACTTCAAAAAGAGGTAAAAGTTTATATATTAGATAGAGATATCAAGAAAAAGCTGTTTTTCTCCTTTTTTCATTTGTTAGGTCGTCTCTTCGTTTTTTTAAAAAAAAGAAGTTCCCACACACTCACGCAACTCGACCATTAAGTTGCTCTTTTCATCATTTTCAAAAAGGCTATTTCTCTATTACTAATGTCATATTTGGTATTGTTTCTTTGCAAGAAAATGTGTGTGTGTGTGTGTGGCTTAGGCCTGGAAGAGCTTGAAATTGAGTTTGTTACTTTACCTTACAAAATAAATGATTTGTGTGTTTTTTGCAGGTGGTTGTTCCAAAGAGTAAAGGAGAAATTCTGGGTGTGGTCATAGTAGAGTCAGGTTGGGGAAGTATGTTGCCTACTGTGGTGATTGCCAATCTTGCTCCTGCTGGGGCTGCTGCACGATGCGGTCAGTTAAACATTGGGGATCAAATCATTGCTATAAATGGCGTCAGTCTTGTAGGACTCCCTCTCTCTACGTGCCAAAACTATATTAAGGTAAAAGTATGATCATAATAATGTTGGGTGTATACTTGAAAATTTTATATTAGCGATAGCAATTTTAAAATGCCAATATATGAGTACAATTATTTGAAAACAAAAATATTTGTGTTTGGTCTTAGAATACAAAATCACAGACTGTGGTAAAATTAACGGTCGTGCCATGTCCTCCAGTTGTTGAAGTAAAAATTAAAAGACCAGATACCAAGTATCAACTTGGTTTTAGTGTCCAGAACGGCGTGGTAAGCGTCTCCTTTGTTTGTTTCATGAGCAAAAAAAAACATTTCCAAAGTAAAAGGACTGGCATTCATTAAGCTTTAAAAAAATACATTTTCACAGATTTGTAGTCTACTTCGTGGAGGCATCGCTGAACGCGGTGGTGTCCGAGTAGGTCATCGTATCATCGAAATCAATGGTCAGTCTGTGGTGGCTGTTCCTCACGAGAAAATAGTTAATCTATTAGCCACATCCGTTGGAGAGGTAACGTCATTACAACCATTCATCCTTTTGCATGCAAAATAGCAAGCTATGATGCAGACGCCTATAGAAAAATTTAATTAAAAATGTTGTTCATTTCACCACACAGATAAATATGAAGACGATGCCTACCTCCATGTTTAGGCTGTTAACTGGCCAAGAAACTCCCTTATACATATGATTGCAACAAGTGCCGCCTGTTTTACAGTCATTTGCAATTTTCTCGTCGACGCCGACGTCGATACTACTACTTCTAGTCTCTTCCATAATGTTACGCACTCAAAAAATCTACAGATTAGTTACATCGTTATTTAATCGTGAAAAGGATTCCTATTTCCATTTTACAGCTGCCATGAAAAGCCATGATGTTATATTGTAAAAAAAGTAATACTTTTTAAGTCTCTTTTTTGTGCCGAACGAAACTCAACAGATATATCATGACATGCTAATCGAGGAAGCTGTTTTCGTATAGATGAACAATTAATTGGTTATGAATACATGATAATATATATATAATCTACATTGTTATGCGGTAAATGGTTACAATTACTAAATAAGTAACAATATTGATAATATACTATAATTAATATTATTATTGTACAGTCTGTACGCTACAATAGTCATATTTATACTGTACTTCTATTAAGTGATTTCTTGGGATCAGGAAAACAAAACAGTGCTGTGTAGAGGCTGAAATTTTTCAATTCTTGTTTTGTGTGCAAAAAAATATGCCTACTCACAGTAATTGCATTTCGCATAATAATAATATTCGAGTGAAAGGAAATAATAATATATTGAGTGCATGTTTGTGTCGTAACTGCAAGCATTTATATAAAGAAATAAGTATAAAATAATGATAATAATCTGATGATGATGTTAAAAAGTAGTATACTGTAGAGAGTCAGCTAGATTACTCAAATTAATAACTATACATATTATTATGTATCTGATTAGCGTTACGGTTATTGAAAACGCTTACAAATCATCAGAGTTTTTTAGAATGAGAAAAAGCTGTATGTTCAATAATATGTTTAATGAAAAAAAAATATGGGATCGCTTTCCATGGTAAAGCAATCATGGACAAACATATGTGTATGGTTTGGGTCTCATGTGCCTTTTGAATGGCTTCGATGTATGGGAACAACGTTACTGTATTGTGTGCTTTTCTAAAATACTAAACCGTTCAGTTTCATCATCAAATGGCAAATTCATTTCATCTTTGTCTCCGCGTTCACTGCTCCAACTGCTGATAATACAGATATACAAATGTTATATCAATCTCATTTGCTTTGATTTCCTTTTTTACTACTTGCAGCAGTCAAGCTATATATAGTAATACATTTGAATAAAGTTCTACATCTGAAGATGATATTGAAGTTAAACAAATTTGCACGGATGTTGGGGCATTGCTTGCAAACAAAGAATACTTATCTACCCACACTGATATTTTATTTAAAACTACTACTTAATTACACAGTTTGTTACCATATCGTGTGCCATATATGATACTGTCATTTTAATTATTTATGTGTAATTTTTTATGTGGCATCGATTCATTTACGTTACTTACGAGGTCAGTTACCACTTTTGAATGGGTGATGGAAGTATTATTATAACATATTATTACTACTACTATACCTAAAAAACGTAACGGAAATTAAAGAGCATAAATTAAGAGATAGTAATGATAATACTTGTCATAAAATGACTTTTTAAGCTGTATGCTTATATGCGTCATTAGCTTCATAGTAGGTAGGTAATTACTTTTTTTAATGCTTAAACTCACAGTCTTCAATAGGAAGCCGTTACGTTTATTGCTAACTACTTATAAAGCACTTGTTGATTTGAGTGCGCTATTACTGTTGAAATATACTTTTGTAGCCATAAAATTGTTTTAGAAATATGTTTGATAGTCACTTTCAATCGATACAATACAATACAATGCATATGCATACAATAATGAGGTAGTCAACTTGTCCAGATATATAATTTGTATGATTTTTACCATTTTTTATATTAACAAATTTTTGTACGCAGGAATTTTCTGAAAACTGTTAGAAAAGCAATGCATGTAATTTTTTTATATGCAGTAAAATGCTTCTAGTTTTAAAGGTGCCATAATATATATTTTAAATATTTGCAGCTGTCAAATGTTACAACTAGTTTTTACAAGACAAGAGATCATAAACCAGATAAAAAGTATCAAAAAATTTAAAAAATAACCCAACTGGTGTCATCAGAGTATAAATGCTACTCTATATCTTTTTTTGAAGAAAGCAAAACTGAAGGAAAAAAAATCATATTAATTATGTATAATAATAAATTGTGGTAATTAACTGTGTCTTACGAAATTCGAGATAGGGCTATATGTGGTAAAAAAAAACAAAAAGTGCGAGCAGTAAAAATATCATGATCATTCAAAAAAATAATACTTAAAACCTAAAAAAACTTCCTATAAAACACATACAGAAAATTACATGTATTATAATATTTTGTTCAACACTTGAAAAAAGGCAACAGTTTCCCTGTAAAGAAAAAAACTGTACTTTGAAGAGAAAAAACAATATTCAAAGCTACTATTTAATATTATTGTAATAAACAAAAAAAATTATTTAATATTATAACATCCACCAGAGAGTAAATGTCAAAGCTGTCAAGAAGTTTGCTATAAAATACCGGATAAAATATGCAGCGTTTACAAGCAAAATACTCTATACTTCCTCCTTGCATAATAAATAAAAATGTAAAAAGAATGTCATTATTGTGTATTATGTTAGATTAATTAATCAACTTTGAGAAAGTCAGACAATGAATAGTGTAATGATGTGTGGGGTCAGCTTACAAAAAAAGGAAACATTTAATATAAAAGCCTAAGTAAAATAATAATGTAGGTAAATACGTAAGCGTTATATTTATCCCAAAAAATCTTTACCATAAAACGCAGTCAGTCAGTTATATAAACACAAAAGAACTGGATTTAAAGCAAAAACTTGATGCTGCTGCTACTTAGCTGAATATAAAAACTGGTGGAAAAAATACCAAATTACTTTACGTGTTTCTACATTGTACAGTGCAGTGGCAGTGAAGAATAAAAAAAAATATATATAGATACATAAGCTCTGTAATTACAAAGACTACAAGCTAGCATTGAAAAAAAATAACTCAGAGAGATGCAATATTATTACTATTATTAATAAAACTCGATCAATGCAATGCTATTATTAGTGTCAAAAAAATGTTATATAATTGAGTAATTTTACAAAAGTAAGATGCAGTGAAAAAAATGCAAAACATTATTATTAATATTATAACCATATTGTTGTACATAATTTTAAAAAGGTAATATACGAAATATACTCATTTTACTGGTGTTATTTATCAGTAAGCTTTGTTTGGATGAGAGGTAATGATTCATTATTACTACTACTAATACTACTACTATTACTGTAACAATTAGCTGTAAAAACGTACTTAAGAAGACTTAAAATACATACAGCAACAACTGATTGTTTTTAATTACGAGAGAATAGTTACACTGCGTGCAACAAACCTTGATAAGACGCATGATTTGCTAATCAATGTATACATACCTACATTATACATATTACTTATTACTAAATTGCGTACTAGGTTTAAACAAATTATTCCATTCTTACAATAAAAAATACGTAACATGAATGACATCTCATTATTATTATTACTGGTAAGTTAATTTCATTATACCATATTAACGTGTAATATAATATATTGAGTTTATTTGTAATGCGATTAACAACTATGAATATTACAATTACAAGAAATATATATGATTACGATAATTAATGTTGTCAAAAAAAGAAATTCCAGTGCGAAGAAACCGAACAAAAACTGCTTTTGTTGTTGTTGATGTTGTTTTTTTTAAATGTTAGTCCAATTCTATAATGATAATTTAATTACAACTAATACATATTATGATAATCTGTAAAAAATAGAATATGAATTAACGTAAAAAAATATACAAATCAGTAAAAAATCGCCTCGGCTCCTTGCGTGCATTTTGTTTGTGTTTGAGTGAATGCAAAAAATGGTATTATGCATCGCTTTTAAAGTACGTACACAATCGCTGCAATGAAAATCTCTTCTGATGCTCAGATTTTAATTTCCATATCTTTAACGAATGCCCATGTGTGCATAAGCTTTATTGGATGGAGAGAGAGTGTGTGAAGCTTTTTTTACCTATCATAGGCAAATTTTTTTTGGAAATGGCCCATGATGATGATAGTCTATTGGGTGTATGCTTATTTTGTGTGTGTGTGTAATGCAGCTTGTAGCGCAATAACAGACAAAATTTATCTTTTACATTATTATTATTATTATCAGTAGCAGCAGCAACAGCAGATTGAGATTGTATGGGAGAACATTATAAGTTACGTGTTTTCTCATTTAAACCTTAATTGCTTTTCTCTAGCTTTCTCCTTCTCCTCTAGAGCTGCTGATACTATTTATTCTACACTGCTGCTATTACACGGCATCAACAAGCAGAGCATCAAATTAGCTTTCCTTGATGTTTCCTCAGCTCACTCAACATCCTCTGATGTCCCAAGAGAGATTTATTCATCTTTTTCGTTCCCTCTTCACAACACAACATAATAACAGCCAGTGAGTAGAGTGTGTAAAGTTGCGTACACCATCAGCACCAACCACCACCACCGTTTCTTTCATGCCATCTTATAATTTTACTTGAATTTCTTCCCATGAATTCATTCATGCGCCATCACACGAACAAGGCAAAGTGAAAGCAACAACTAAAACGGCTTTCTTCATGTGTAGCGTAGAAGAAGAAAAGAAGACATGCTGGTATCACAACAGTACCAACAAAGTCCCTTTATAGCTTATACTGGAAGAGAAAATAGCTAAAACCCCAAAAAAATAAACCGGGGAGAAAGAGAAAAAAAGTGTGGAGAAACAGACATAGAAAGAGAAAAGAAGCTACTTTCATTTTCATCATCATCATCAATAACAAAACAGTATGATCTACACTTATGAATGTGTATGGTAGGTAGGCATTATATAAACTTTATGCTTCATACAACCAACCACACACGATCGCTTGCATGAATGCTTACACATAATTTAAAAAATTCCAGGATGCGTATGTGAATCTTTTTTTTCTCTCTCTCTTGTTCACTACACACACCTATCTTTATGATAGCAAGTAGAGAAGCACGTTTTAAATTAGATTTTCTTCCTGTACGACACAAGTCAAGCTTCCTTGTAGAAATGAAAGAGGATAAACAGGAGTAGGTAAATATCTTGTTGTATCATCATAAAAACCTAAAAAAAACTCGTAATAGTAATGCAGGGTTGAATGTATATAAGTATATATACATAGCGTAGTAGACCGCACACAAAAGTTAATAATGGCAGGGTATAGAATATGATGACATAGGTACGTACATAATATTTACTTGAGTTATATGGTGTACTATTTTTCTAAACACATAAAAAGTTAAATTTACAGTGGAGCTCCATGCATATTGTAAAGCTGCTACATAAATCTGTTAGTTATGCTCACATGTTGTAATTTATGTTTCACTAGTCAACTTCTGTTTTCGCGAGATTTCAGTCGTGAGTCGTGAATCTCTTTTGTATACGTATGGCTGGCTGGCTGGCTGCTTGCTTACTTGCTTACTGCACTTTCACCAACAGCATCGTTTGTTCCATGATGACTTGTAAAATCACATTATATATAGTAGACGTATATATAACTTACATGCTAGCTTGCTGGTGGTGTTATGCAATATTATCGTAAATACAATGAAAATCCTGAAAACCGCATTGAGCACTTTTTTCCCCTTATTTAACTGGTACTTACGACAGAAAATTCACAATGTACAACTTACATGTATATACGTATATCTATCAACGAACAAACTATAAATATGTCACTTATTATATTGGAGAAGCCGGGAAAGGAAATGTGTAATAAAAAGCTAGACTGGTGGAGAGAGAGAAAAGAAACAACGCATATCAACCAAACACAAAAAATACACAACGTCAGTGTGTCACGCAATCCAGTGATCACGCTATATGTTTTGTGAATTATATTTGGAGAAAGTACAACTGCATGAAAAGTGAAGATGGAAAGAGGTGTAAAGGACTAATAACAGTGTTTTGTGGATGGATAAATTCACGAAAATGTGGAGAAAGGGGCACTTTCTATTTGCTTGTTTAGTTTACTGTAGCAGCATTGCAATAATATGTTATCTGTCGTTGTGAAATGCACGCACGTGAACTTCAGCAAAACTTTTACCTTTTTACTGTCTTTCTCTTTTCCTCTTTCTCTCTTTGGCTATAGAACGGTCAGGTACGGTGGTTTCAGGGTGACATTGTGAAAAATTACTAGGCATTTTTTGTATTTTTTTATAGCAGACTAAAGTTCTTGCATTTTACAAGACTTTTCACACCCTAAAACTCTACTTTTCACCAGAGACGATGCATGTGTGATAATATTCACATTATTTAAACAACGCTACGCTGAGAGTACCAAAATCATAAAAAAGTACCTGTGTATACTTTTAACAGGGCGCGGGCGCTACCATTTTTTTCTTTTATAGCTGAGTAGCAGTAAAGATGAAAAATTGCAGACTTTTGTCAGATGTAATAAAAGATTTTACTTTTTGGTCCTTGTCGTAATTGACCTCAGTGAATTTTAACATGCTTTCTTGTCATTTGAATGTTTTTTTCCTTGTTCTAATCAATCTACTTCAAGTGCAGTCTATTCTATGCATATAAATGTGTGTGGCATGCCTACACCTGTGTGCTTCCGTACACAGTAGTTCATTCTTTCTCTTTTTTCCACGGGGCAAAAATTGAGTTCTTTCAAAAGGTCTGCATAATCAACTTTGTAACTTCCTCCTTACGTTTTTACAGATACGAAAAGACCATAAAAGCAAAATTCAAAACCAGTATTGCAAGGTTAACAAAGAAAAGACCTGTTATTAAAATTAACCGGAAGCAAGTAGTTTTCTCAGTAATCAAAGGCTTGTATAGGTCACATTTCAAGGAACATACATACATACTTAAACATTACTGCTAAAAAGCACCATGGCTAAAGTTAATCTTTGCTTGCATTATAACGTATAAATTTTAACAACAAAATTTGACCCCGGTTCAGAAATTAAATTTTTTATAGTTAAATACGAGATGTATGAAAATTCTACTGTGCAGAATTTTAGTTCCTGCTCACGTCCCACACAAAAAAACGTATGTAGTTTAAGTGTTTTGAAGGATTTTCCGTTGTAAGCAAGCAAGTGCAGCTTTTTACTGCCGAGAAATTTACATGCGGTGAACATGACATGTACAAATGAGCTCATAAAATAAATATATTTGTCTAAAGTGACATATTGTCAGTAAAAACTAGTACAATATTATACCACGTTGTATTAAAGCGGTATAGCAGTACTTATTTGTCCTTTTGCAATAAATAGGTTTCTGTAGTGGTTTCTGAAGGGTGGCTGCCTAATACAAAGAAAATGGATTACAGTAATATGTTGGTCTGGTCGTATCATTTGCACTGCTGTGTAGTGTTGTAGTGTTCCCGACAAACGAATGAAAGCCAACTGCAAATATTTTCACAAGGCCATCTTTGTCATTTGCCAATCGTCAGACCTGAAGCGAAACGCTATTAAACGATATTATTGTACAAAGTAAATATAATGTTGATCTTGTCCTATGTTTAATAATAATATACAGTTATTTATTATTACTACTTTGCTTATATGCGCACACACGGCTTATTGTACACTTTTGCTTTCTCCTCTTTTCCTGCTTGTAAATACATACATAGGTAAGCTATTTTTGGTTTTGTATATATGGACCATTTCTTGTACGCATTTGTTTGTATGGCTTGTTGTAAGAATTTTGTTCTTTGAATCATAGATTGTTATCCTGTATCCTCTAGTTTATATATTGCTTGCTGCTAATAATTTTCCTATTCCTTGTCGTAAATCTTGCTAAAAATGTGCACACAACAAAGACGTGCAGTTTTCCCCAGCTTTTGGCTTGGTTTCATCTCATCCGCCATCCTTTTTGTACAGGAACAGGTACGCTCATTCATTGTAATCTTGGTTTTGGAGTAAGCCACAAGTTTTCACAGATTTTAGCAGAACAATTTCATTTGTAAAAGACACAAGATAGATCGGAAAATACATTTATTTATAAAAATAATAATTAGTTACATTGTCACTGTTTTTGTGCTAAGGTCTTTTGAACATTATTTTTGTGACAAATAGATATTCACATGATAAATCAATGTACATTTTGGATAATAATACGGTATAGAAGAAAAAAATCATCTCTGGTGCTACCATTAAAGAAGCCTCTCATTAAAAACTACCTAGTTTTCCTTCATGGCATTGTATTGTACTGAGAAAAATTATACTTCTGACCTTGGAAAAGTTATTTTTGCTGTCAATTTATAGCAGTTTCGTGAATTGAATGGTTTTCTTGTTCACGATTACACAAGAAATTAATTTGTATCCACGTGAAGCAACTACGAGTGACCTGTGTGTTTCTCTAATTTTCCTCCCATTATTACTACTGCCACAAATTACTTAATATCTTAGCTATCGTATATATATATAGCATACAATATTACGTTCAATGAAATATCCCATCACGTGAACTTCAGGAAGAATTAATGTTAATCAAATGCTGAACAAAGTTAAGGTCTTTGCAAGAAAATTGTTCGTCTAGCTAGATTAAAAGTTACATAAAAATTATTACGAATCTATCTGCGCACATCCGATATATTAAAGCAATTTATTAGTAGAAAATCTGTATATTATATACATACATATGCTGGGTGGGAAGTGGATCTACCTACACAGAACAAAGGCAAACTTGCCCAAACAAAAGTTTTCCTAAATATCATTTTTGCTATCAACTTCAAGTTGTTCTTACACTTGGATAATAAAACGTAAGCTTGTATATTTACACTTTTATGTGAAAAAGCTTTTACCATTTCTTCCTTTTCTGTCAATTTAACTTGTGGAAAAGGTTTGCCCTCTTCAAATGCTCAAGTTCCAGTGTATGACGACGGCACACGTAGTCGTTGTGTCGATGTGATGTGTAGCTGCTACTACAATTCAATTACTTTAACTATTTGAATGTCGCATGGCCTGACAAACTTCGATAACAATCATACATGTATTCTGTAGTACTGTCTTGAGTACATTTACCTACCCAGGTGTCTACATACTATATATTTTTTTACTTTTCTTTCCTCCTAATGCTGCATAATAATAATAATAATAGCGTTGTTGTCATTTAAGAGGAGAGGAAAAGAAAAACTTTGAACTGACTTGAGTTGAAGGGGAAACTTGTGTGGATAACGAGAAATACGCCTGCAGAATTACAAGAGGAAAAAAAGTACTACGTATTCTACGTGACAAAAGACTATCATAGTATTTTTGCTGTGACGGCTATAATAAGAACAGTAGGTACCAACAGCGTTCATACTACTTTGAATGAATGTATGCTCACATGGGTATGAAAGTGGAAGAATGGGAGGATGGACAGGTAAATATTGGAATAGCCGTTTGTCCAACAAAGCCAACTGCTATTGCTGCAGCAATAGCAGGTAGCGAAGTAGGAAATGACATGCTAATGTCAAATGCTGGCAATATGGTAGTGGTTCCAAAATCCGCATTCATAATTCGACCACCGAAGAATCATTATCAAAGTCAAGGTGGACGTGATGGAGTCAGTGTTACTTATGCTCACCAAGTGAGTGGACCTTCGAATGTTATCATAATGCTAAACAATAGTAAAGATCAAGGTTATCATCAGGATAGCAAGTTAAGTTCCAAAGGACAGCTGAAGAATTTGTCGGCGATTCAAAGGAACGAGGTTGTAGAAATTATGAAGCCCATTGAGGAAAACGTCAAGGATGGACCAAATTTTGGGGATAAATCTGAAGAAACAGGTTCTGAAGTAGAGGAGGAGAAAGGGCAGAATAGCAATGCTTCTGAATCGGAGTCTAGTTTTCAAGAGAGACACACAACACCAGGCTGCAGTAGGGAAAGCGGTATTCTCACAACGCCCCAAGACGATCCCGAGGAAGCAAAAAGCAGTGAAGAATTCAGTGAAAGTTTGGATGTAACAACAGCAGAAAAGAAAGCAACAGGATCTACAGGAAAGGAAACATTTTTAATCCCAGTAACAAAAAGATCTGGAGATATGAAGCGTGTTAGTTGGGTTGAAGACGCGGAACAATTTCAAGAGAAGAAAGGATCCGGGAGAAGCCATAAAGAGAATAAAAAGGATAGTAGCACCACTGGGAAGAAATCAAATGGGGTTGGAAATGGCTCTAATCGGAGCAGTCCAACAAAAAAGCAACATGGATTCTCATCTGCTGAGGATGTTGGCAATGAAGGATACACAAAAGGGAACAAACGTAGTGGAGACAGGTCACGCATCCCGCTTATTGCTGCTTCTGCTGGAGACAATCCCACATCATGTGAATTTTACAGACGACAGATGCTCCGCGAATGCATGTACAACAATCCATCTACCATGGCAGACAATTGGTATGGGTATACCTCAATTCAGAAATATGCAGGAGAAAAGGTATGAATAATGCAAAAAAAATCTTTTACGATGTAATTTATTTTATTATTGTAGAAAGTAGTAAAAATACAGTAGTGGCAGTTAAATAGGATATTCATCAAATACATATATAACGAACGGCACATGTTCGTTTTGCTGGTATTTCGTTCATGCATCATATTTTAGTAAAATGACTTTTCCTTTGCTTTTCTCTACCTTTTAACAGGTTGTCAAAAAAATAGCTGCGGAACAAAAGAGACTGGAAGAAGACATTTCCAATAGGCGAAAGACTGAAATATGGATACTCGGTAGTGACACGGATGACTTTATCATGTCACCATCTTCAGTCCCCCTTCGAAAAAGGACAATGAGACTAAAGCCCATACAAATCGTTCAGTAGAAATATATATAAATCATGTAATTAATGCTTATTTCTGACAAGTACCTTGTTGAAAATTCTAGCCAAGTTTCAAGTTATATTCTAGGAAGAAAAAAAGTTATGCAAGAAATGTAAGTAAAAGTTTGAAAGCTATTGTCACACGAACAATTCATGCTGATTAATGATTAATAAAGTTTTAAATGTCTAAGAAAAGGTAAAAATTAATCTTATTGGAATTTTATCATCCTTGAAAAAACATTTGCATGAATTTTATTGGAGTGGAGTCGTTTAAAAATAGTTCCTCTCACATTACGTTTGATATACATCACACATTTTCATACGTGCTATTAATAATAATAATTTATAATATCCTGTATATTATTTCCCATCACCCTAAATAAATAATTTAATATATTATTATGTAATGTAATAGTAATAAAGTATTTGCATGTATACAATTAAACTGGCAACATATAATAATATATATTTTATTCTTATAAATTACAACCATATTCTGCATAATATCCTCTACAAAAACTGATGCATTAAGAATGACTGTTTTCAAGTAAGAAAATCATATAATACGATGATAATAGATAATAATAATATATTTTTGTGAATAACAAATTTCATAAACTTCATTGACTTCTCCGATGACAGCCATGCGTTTATCTAACAGAACCAATTTGAATTTTTGTATCTTAGCTCAATTTCACACAGTGTGCTTATATTTACATACAAGCAAAAGGAAAATACAAATCGCGCTTAATCATCATCGTCATCGTCCTCCTCATCAATGTCAACATCCTCATCGCTGGCGTATTCGGATTCTTCTGATTCAACCTCCTTTTCTTCCTCTTCATCAGAAATGTCCCATTGGGGATGTTCTTCGATGTGTTTGGCCTCTTGGACGTCAAGCTGAAAAAAATATTAACATAATGAGCTTATAGTAAGGCGTTTCATTAAACAAAAATAAACTTCTGCCTATTAAATAATATTAAAATCGTACCTTAATTTCTCTCATTTGATCAAATCCTATGAATGAATCAGAGCGAAGGCAGACAGTGAATTTGTAGTGACCCGTCTTTCTAGGGGCAGTAAATTGAAGTTGACATTCTTCTTGTCGTACAAGATTAGTGACAAAGTAGGGAGCGGTAACCAATTGCTTGTTTTTTCTATCGCTGACATATGTCCACCAGTACTCTTGTTTGTTCTAATCAAAATTCCACATTGTGTAAATGGCTCTTCGGACAATAGATACATTTTAAACGAGTTATAACATCAATATATATATATATACCTCTGGAAAATAGGGACAGTGAACTGGATGAGAAATTTTACTCTTCCCTTCAAGTGCCCTCTCCTTATTCTTTGCAAGTCTTGATTGACATTTTTCCCATTCGTCATCGTCATCCTCATTCCCACTAACAGCCTTATCCTAAAGTTTAAAAAATAGCAGTTGAGGTCAGCCGGTTTGTTACAAAACGAATTTTTCAAGACTACAAGATACTAAATTACCCTATCAGCGTTTTCGCTCCCACTGCCAGAGTCAGATAAGGAACCATTATCACTGAGATTTTCATCATCTGAATCTTCCACCACGTCTGGAAGCTCCTTGAGTTCTTTTGGTTTCTCTGTCTCGTTTGATTTGGTTTGTTTGTGAAGAACAACAGCATTCTTTTTCTGCTGTTGGGGGTGTTTCCCTTTTCCCACAGATTTCTTTGCTCCACCCTTTTTCTTTTGCCACACAGGCTTTGGTTTCTGAACTTGGGAAGTCGTTTCGCCTTCCTCTCTATTTTCCTTATCTTCATCCGCGTCATCTTCATCAGCAACTGTCTGTTCCGACACTTTTGAAGCCGCACTGTCTGCTTTTAATAAGCTTCCCATGCTGTTCCTCGTCAACAGTACTGTCACCGTTACAATTGCTCCTGCTGTGACTACTGCTGACTCCTCATCGTCCAAAACTGAAAGCAAAATTGAGAAATTAGCAAGACAGTATTACGACATCTTGTATAACCAGGTTGAGTGAATTTGTAATGCAGTACCTTCGCATGTAACTTTGAAATCGATCAACGGCATGGATGCACATACTTTCATGACATCTTTATACTGATCATCTGAAAGACCCTTCAATGTATTTCTTCTATCGTCATCTTTCATCTGACAAAATTGTTGTACCGTTGCAATATTACGCCTCTTTGACATAAAATATTTTTGCATGTCTTCAGTAATATGGGGTAATTGCATCATTGGACTTTTGGATTCCCACAGAGCCTGAACAATCATTGGGGACATTTTCATCACAGATTCGATTGTGTCCAACGTTGGAAGACGACCGACTATGTTCAAGATAGCATTCAAAAGTAGAAAATTTAGTTTAAGACCCTGATTTTAAAAGCATTTTTAGCCCTGTTATAAAGCACTATTCAATTTTACTCACTTCGACCAGCATGCGCCAACATAATAAGCTGTGAGACACAAGTAACCATTTCTTGAATTAAATAAGGACTTTTACGAACAACCAGCTGCCGATCAAGTTCCAGCGTATCTGGGGGTAATTGCATTCTCGAAAGATGAGCGTGAAGCAACGCTCTTGCTTTGACGGAGTAGTGAAAGCACAGCGGTCGTTCTTTATTTTTTTCGTTTAGATTTTGTAGTTGTTTGATAAGCTGCAAATATAGGTAAGAAGTTTTGTTATGGAATAACACAATCAAAGTGTTATTTTACTAATTAATTCGTAAGGTTCATATAATTTTATCCATTTTGTGCTACGTACTTGTGGAACTTCAACATTATCGCTAACTCGTTCTTGAACTTGTGAATTATGTCCTTTTTCAAATTCCATTGAAGCAGCTAAAACCATCAGCGCTCTCTTCAATACCATCTGAGGTGTCTTGTGGAAAAAGTAATAGTACAATTGCGTGGTGTCCAACAGTACCTGTGAAACAGCAATAATGATTTGACGTTAGAATTAAATGATCATTATATAAAGTACTATTGTACAACACTACAATTACGGATTCATTTTGATTGTAACATTGGAATAAGACCATCACTTGAAAGCATACCTTGTCACTTGAATACTGAATTGATCGATACCACCAAATACCTACAGTTGTAGGTAAAGCTATCATAAAAACTAATGCATATAACCCTAGAACCCAAACTGAATTTTCTTTATCGACAATCCATGATGGCAGGGCGATACCAAAACTCATAGCACCAGGACCATCTGGATTTCCATATTTCTCCCAGTTTCTTCTAGCAGTATCATCAGTTAATGCTTGATAAGCTGTAATGATTTTAGATAAAGACAAACAAATTGTTATAAAACTAATTTAAAGCAATATAAAATAATGACAATTAAGTGGCTTTGGTTTTATTGACACCTTTCGTAAGTTTCATAAACAGCTTCTCTTCTCCAGTTTCTTTATCTGGATGGTATATAAGTGATAATTTTCTGTACGCTTTCTTAATGTCTGCGGTAGATGCGCTCTAAAAAACAACAAAATGTTATACATTCAGAACAAACTTTTGACCTTAGCATAAATATATCCACACAGTTAACTATTGTATTTTTTAATATTTATTGTAACTTACAAGAGGTACTCCAAGGATCTCATATGGATCAAAGTTTGCATATTCATAATCTGTTTGCATAATTTTATATGCGACAAATGCAAACAGTACCCATCCAAACGTAAGAGCTATTCTAATAGCGTATCTTTTTAATCTTTTTCTCGGTTCTTTTCTTTTTAAAATCTCTTCTTTTATTAAACATTGTTCACAATTACATTGTACTTCAGATCGCTTCTCCTCTGCAAAGAAAAAAACACAAACAATGATCTCACAGAATAGATATATCGTTGAAAGCGTTTGATATTTTCAAAAGTGAGTATTTACTGAATTTTTCTTACTCTTTTTATCGGGATTTGGCCAAAAATAATACGAACATGGAATAAGAATGAGCCCTAAGAAGGCCATCACAAAGTAAAGGAAAGTGTTTCCACTCTCATCGTATTGGAATTTTTGACCCATTTTGCACTAATAATAAGTTACGAATTCCTGGCTAGTGGTTACTTTAATAATTCATTAACAACAGCCGCTGCTATTTTATGTTAGGAAACAATCAACGGAAGTACTTTCCATGAATCATCAAATTCTGAAATAAAAATAAAAATAAATTTTGATGAAAAATATCAGTACACACACATGTTCTAAACCTTTCAATGCTGAGATACTGCGCCAAAATAAATTGACTTAATCCAGATGCACAACTCATTAAAATAAATAATGATTTATTAACCACAAAAGCTAAAACTTTAACAATCTATTCTTCTACTCAGTCAACTACTGACGGCAGAGAATGAGCAGTTTAAACTAAAGAATAATAATAATAGCAATTTATTATCTAAAAGCTTGATTGCTTCATTGATGGCACAGCCACAGCCAAACCTTTAACCACCTTTTCACCATGCTCTGCAAAGACATATCTATCATCTATCTGCCTTTTTCCTTCGAAAGAAATACCTAATAATAATAGTACCAATCAACACATCTAGAATACGGCACACCAACACCACCATGTGTTTAGAACAACAAGTCCAGATTCTATTTCACAAAGTGACTTTAATAAATTTTAAATAGCTTTATTCTTTCAAAATTAAAATGTCTCTATCTAAATAAACCTAAACTTTAAGCACTGCCAACACGAATAAACTAACTTTCCTATAAAACTGTACTACTTCATTAATACCTTTTTAAAACTTAATTAAATTGCTAAACAATCCATACACACAGATCGAACATCTGCTCACACAAGTGACAAACAAATGACATACGTCACGTCGTGTCAGCAGAAGAAGAAAAACTGAAATGTCAAAATGTCACCGTCACCACATCATAATATTTGCATTTGCGTGTGCGATGCGATGAAATATGTAAATAGATAGGTGATGGTGAGTGAAGTGAAGTGGGTAACCTTCAAGATCTTTTCTTCGGTTTGTTTACTACTTCTTGCTTGCTTACTATTACTGACAAGGAAAAAATGAAAACTGCCTGCTTTTCCCTTCCTGTCGTCTATCTATCCGCTAAACTACAAAATTAATTCAATCGATCATCGATCTACTTTTTTCTGTAATTCCATTCTAGTAGCTGTGCTGCTGCTACACAAAAAACTATGTAAAAACAGTTTTCTAGAAAAATTAGCAAGTTTTTGTAGTCTTTTGCAACGGCACGCTTCTTGTAAGCTATTATTTTGTACATAAACACGTAGTAGATAGGTTTGTAAATTGCAATGCAATACCACAAGAGAAGAAAACCGTTCAGTTATTGCACCATCATCGCCGTGAAAATCATCTAGATAATTGCACCGAATTTTGAAGTTACATTAGTCAACTATCGCGAACATTTTATTAATTTATTACCAACCAACCTAATTTATCCCTACTTCATAATAACATGAAACACATTATCTCACCGTTTTTAAAGCACTTTTTTTTATACAAAGCTGAACTTGTAACAGAAATTCAAAAAAAAATGTGTTTTATGTAGGCAAAAGGATGATATGTCAAATTAAGTTAAATGACCATGATCTTGAAATTTGTCACTGTTTCTTGGTCAAATGCGTGTTTCTTTTGTCCTTACTTGTTATAGTCCGTGCTGCATTTATTATAGGTGCATGGTAGAGAAATAATGGTTTTCTTGTGTAAAATTTAAATTTACTTATTTTAGAATCTTCGACTGAGACGACACGACACGTCAAAAGGCAAACAGGTACAGGTGTGTGTAGGAAGATTTTTCTTTGAAGTAGAAGTCAGTAACCAAAAGCCCATTGATTTGTAGAACAATCTTTTTCTCATAATTGCTGTTGTATACTTACGTACTTTAAATCTAGCTAGGAGCACAAGCTTTTACTCGTGATGAAAATGTACCTTATGTTTGCTTACATTGATGAACTTACCCCTTGCTCCTATTTAGCAATTTAGAATTTCCATTTGTACAAAAAACGTTAGTGAACAGATACAGTTATCATTGTTCTGTCTTGTATTTATTCAGTAGTAGTAGCAGAGCTGTTTTTGTATGCTCATCTTCTTCTCGTCATTATCAGTGAAAAAATATTAAGTGTATGGTTCATATTATTCAAAATCTTACAAGTTTCATCGTCATACTTATATTATATACCAACCAGCAGCAGCTTTTCCCTATGTTTTAAGATACTTTTACTGCTTGCATCGGTTTTCAGAGGAATTTCACCATCTTGACAGTTTCCTTCTTCAACAAAAACGAATTATAGAGATGAAGCAAAGTTGAAAGTAATAAAAAATGGTTCAATTAGAAAGATTGAAAGAGTGAAAGTATATATATTATCACTGTGAACCATTCAGCACTAACAGTTCTCAGACCACGTTTTTACATTATAAACAATATGCTAATCAAAGTTTGCTTTTTTACATATGTTAATACAAAATAAGTATAATATGTATAAACAAAGTTCTCGTATGAAAAGTTTATCAGTTGGCAAAATCTTTTCGTTAAAGTGCGGTTACAATTTTTGCTCTATATAAGTTCATAATTATTAATGTAAAATATTTACAAAAAAGTACATCACATATGAATATATGCATACTATGTTAATGTAATTAAAGATATATTTAGTGTATGTATATCCCGTTTTGTCGGAGTAGCAGACTGTCGATGATTCCGTACAATCGTTTTTATCAGCAGCCTGCGATGCGAGCCTGCCGTCTCTGCCTGTACATCTAGTAGTGGTTATATAAATAGGTAAGTCAGTCAAGTTTCTATCCACCTATGACGGCTCAGCACGGCAGAAAAGCTGCCCAACGGCAGCTGTACACATGTATAGAAAAATATATTATGGTATGTAGATAAATGACCAGTTTTTAATACCACGAAACAACACAGCTTTCTAAGATGTAGCAGTAGTCATGAAAAGTATCGGTAGAACGGAATATAAAGTGAAATACCAGACCAGGCAGACTAGACACAAAACAACTAAAACTAAAAGCGTGTTGTATTATAAGAGCTGAGACTGAGAGACCATGATGATATATTACAAGAAATAAGACCATGCATGAATGTAAAAGTAAAAATTATTATTATTATCGAATATATATACCGGACATGCTTGCTGGTTCCATCACCACCACACACATGGAAAATATCTGATGGTTAGAAAAACATGTTAACTTGATATGTGTGGTTTGGTTAGATGAAAGATGTAATGCTGTACCAGAATGAGTTTGAGAAATATTCAGAAAATACTTTGTATTTTGCATGTAAATTGAGTTGAAATGAATTAGTATGCTGAAGGGGTTAACGAATAAGTAAGCGCACTGCATGACCATGTGTGGTATTAAAAAGCTCGCAGAGTCGTGGTACTCGTGGTATACAAAAGTTCTTAATACACAGACAGTAAACTAGGTAGAGGTACGTAGGTACCTAATATAAACTGAATACTTTCATGTAGGTTGAAGTTTACAAAAAATAAGTAAGTCTTATATAGCCTCCACCAGCTACTATAAAGATGCACGATGAGTACCATCATCGTCACTCATTTATAACATTAAAAGTAAGCCTTTTAGTAAAAGAGCAAAAGTCTGCTCTGTGCTGTGCTGGTGGTGGCAGAGATTTTAGGTTTAGTAGACACGTCACTTCAAAAGGTAGACAACGCATCACTCAGTGGAATGATAAATACCTAAAAGTATGAAGCAATCAGCAACCTTACACTAGTTCGCACGCTGTAAATTGGGAAACACATGAAAAACAAGCCAAACTGTTTCAAAAGGATTGAGAAGCATTTTTTTGGATGAATGTTGGAAATTTTTTAGTATTAAATTTTAAAGAATGGGCAAAAAAGCCGGAATGTATAAAGACAACAACAGTCTTTATACATTGTATATAACAGCTCAAAAGCAAGGAGTTGGCGGAAAAATAGGAGACTTATTTTTTTAAGACATGGCTTACCCAAAAGCTGAGAAGATTTCTTTGTGTAGTGCCGTTGTACATACAATTTCAACTTTGCCGGATTTAATAAAAATGGTTTAGCGGTGAAACAATGTAAAAATGTTCAAAAGTAGATGAAAAGAGTTGAGCTAAAAATACTGTAGAATATTCTACACTTTTCACAGTCTGCACTACACCCACTTTTAACAAGAATTATTTCGGTTTACAAGCTTGTTCGGTTGGTTAAAAATGCGGTCATACGTTGGATCTATAGCCTTATGAGGAATCATTTTTGCAATCTTTCCATGCTAACTTTTTATGACAAAATAAAGTACCTACCTATATAGTTTTGCATTACATATGATTTATCATATTTTGGTATTATGTTTTGCATTTTATTGTTCTTATGCTCGTCAAATTGTTACTTTTGCTTGATAAATTATTGCATCAAATTATGCTTCGCATATTATTACCTATACATTTTGTATGTATACGACCGCTGTACACATTTATCATACGATACACGGCCAAATATCTAACACCAATATAGCCAAGCTGTTAAAGCGACTCCCGTAATCACGTTTAGATTATCTAAAATCACATTGGAACGTTCCTTTTCCTGTAACTCAATCATTCCATTTGTGTTTTGGAAGTAATCGATCATGTCCCAATCTATCAGGGTGGTGTCGCTGCTACTTTTTTCTAAAAGAGAGTCAGTATGTCGAGGAGCCTTATATTTTTCAAAGTTGTGGAGGTCGTCATCATCATAACTAGTGGTTCCAAAGCAGAGGCACTCCAAGCTACAAATTCTTTTTTTCTTTTTACCCACATGCATCTCTGACACTTCGTCATCATCTACCATACAGTTTTTTAGAGTACACTGCTCAAAACGTCCGCTTTCAAAAGAATGTTCTTCAGAATTTGACTTCTTTAGAAATTCCATATCTATCTGTGTAAGCTTTAAGTTTTCGATCCAAATGGCTCTCAACACTGGACAGTGCTTCAAACTGGATATATTAAGACTTTCAAAGTAACGGCGAGGTTTACCTACTAAGCATTGCGTGGCCGAGGAACGCATAAAAGTGTCAGCAATTAGAGTAATCTCTGTTAAAGCCTGACAATTTTCAAACATTTTCCAGTCAAATGGAAGTTCAGTATTCCAGACGTCATTTGGTATGCACGTAATATTTAGCAGGAAAAGCTTTTGAATTGTTTGACAGTTGGCTTGAATGATCTTTTCATATTCCTTCCAATGCGTAGCATTTCTATTAGAAAACAATATTTTTACTGCAAAAAAGAAAAAGGTAATGGACAGATAGGAGCAATTGAAGATTTTTCCACCTACAAGTCACAAGTCAGAGAAGACAATGCGTTTTGACTCTGTAATACTCTGAGCCAAGTAAACCGATCTCGATCTTGTACAAAAGGAATACTTAAAGTCACTGTCTTGAGAGTCTTTTTGGACAAGTCCCTGCCACGAGGCACTCTTGCTATCCCACTCAGTCCGAAAGGACCAATCACATCCTGTATTTCCCAGTACTTGTCCAAGATCTGCGGTTTGAGTTTGATATTCCATTTAAGTTTCCATTTGCTAGTGTCAAATTTAACGTCAACAGATGTCAACTGGCATAGCTCTTCTAGTCGGACCATCATTTCGGAACTTGTTCCTTTTGACACTGCTTCTTTAGTAAAGTCTGCCAATTCAGTAACGTCCTCGGTGAAAATGGTCAACTGTCTTAAATTACGAAATTTTCTAATAATAAGCTCAATCATGTCTGCGTCAATGTCAAGATCCGGGGCTAAATACATTTTCTCTAATTTTTCTGGTCTGGCTAAATGATTAAACAGAAGCAAAGTATCAATTTCGTTGACGGTACAAGAGCGTATGGATATACTTTTAATCCAGGGGTCACTAAAAGACTTGGTGGTTAGAACAACATGAAGTCCCACATCAAAGTCCATTTCACGTTTTAGCTGATGAGAGACCATGCGCAGTGCCTTCACCGATTTACTATCCATGTATTGCCAAATATTTTGACGAACCTGATGAAAATGGTATGATAAGTTTCAAAGGTGCTTCATTGAGGAACATTTGTGACAAAGTACTCAGAAAAAACATGGAAAAATAGGTACCTTTCGGGAAAGGGTAAGTAATAACTTGGTTTCAGTAAATGGACAATCTCCTCCACCGTCGCCTCTTGCAACTCTTTCCAATTCATGATTCAAGGGCCGAGGACGACGACGAGAAAAGACGGATTTAACTCTGCAAATATTCCTTTCCAGCTTTTTGGGGTCGGCTACTTGGTCTTCAAGTAAGTTATTGACAACATTAAGAGCAAGTTCTGAAGCCTGGCTGGGAATGCTTGAAATAAAGTTATGTATAGAGGATTGGCATAATGACAATGTTGATGCATCCATGTTTTTGTGATGGCAAATTGTATTTTTTACAAAAACTGTATTTTTGAATTTTTATTAGTTCGCAATAACTGCGATTATGTAATGAAGCAAGAGGTCCATGTTTTTTGGATGCAAAATGGTCCTAAAATTAATACAGCAATAAGTTGTTGTTCGTTCGTATTCAAAAAATGTACACAATGAGAGAATTTCCATGGTTGGTCCGTAATGTCTATACGGAACGAAAAAATTTCAAAATGGAATAATATTAGGTAAATCTGGCACATCCGGCACATCATACACCCAATGACCCAATAAAACCAGATGTACTTATACAACGCCATGCTTTTTTGGTATTTTATTGAACAAGTTCATTAGCAAACAATATTCTTACGAGTTAAAGAAGCCGTTAGTGCGTTATAAGACTACCTATTAACCTATTTTGTGAAGTCATATAAAGCACATTAATTTTGGCCATTTTAAATTGCAATTCTGGAGACATCTTACAATGTCGTGTAAATCATTCTGCTATTTCCGATAGTAAAATTTGTTTAGGATTCTCTTAAAAACATTTTATAATAAAATGATTTACTATTAAATGCAACTTTTTTTCCTAATTACCGATATAATATTTTCTATGATATCTTGCACGAGCATCACAATATTATGCATGTCATATAACAATAATAAAACAAGGATGTTGTTGAAATGTGATATGTTGCAATAAAAGTTACAATTACTATTTGAGAAATACAGCCTCCAAGTTGGCCTTGTCGCCTTTCAAAATTCTTTTACTTTCTCCGCACTGTATTGTGTAAGAGAAGTCATTGAGCATAAATATTAAGACACAATACAATATGAATGCAATCTTAGCCTTCCATAATATAATTACAACATAACATATCATAAAAGAAATAATTGATTTAACGATTTAATGTATTTTATCAGAACATAAAATATTACGAATAAAATATTTATAGTTACTCTGTATAAATATTACTGTCTTGTCTGCGTATTAAAACTATATAGCTCATTATTGAGCATTGCTGTGCATTTTACTCTTCTTATTGCTTGCAGTTCTCTCAAAGTTTTTAAAAAATATTAATTATTGTATTTCAATTATATTTGGTAAGATTATAAACGATTTAACTATTATTTTATTTGATTCTTTTCTGTTTCCATTATTATTATTTTTTGTGAATTAAGATACACATATGGCTTTTAATACCAATGGTGAATCCCGTGATCAGATTGGTCACCAAAATATGTTTAAAACTTTTACCCTTATCTCGATTCTGAACTTGGGACTGTATGTAATTGAAGCAGACGGACGCTATGATAAACTTTACGAGTACGAGAAGCAAAATGATCAATTTCTGCTTGGACTTGCAATTGACGAACAAAAGGAGAATCCGCTATTTTACGACACATTCTTTCCTCTCGTATACGAAATAGAATTGCCATCTTGGACTGCCAAAGATATGTTTCTGGACTTACCAGCAAACTTAACAAGCGTCTCCCAGATTTTCCAATGCAATGACACCGGCAACAGCACAGACCTGTGGTCATCGACGTTGTGCCCTGTTACGTTAAAATTGAATGAAATCTTAGATCATTTCGCTGAAGAAATGAAAGTATTTGAAACATTCAATGCATCCGCAACAAAGCTGGACTCCCAGTTTACATCTTGTCACGAAGTCAAACCGCATTTTTCAAACCACATTATCGATGAAATTGAAATGGAGCTGTATCTAATACAAATAATTTTGGATTGCCCCATGGCAGACATTATCCATCATAAAATCGAAGTCACCCAACCGAATAAGACAAAATATGCAGAAATTTTACAATTGTTTATCGAGACACACATTTCTCCAAGATTTCGAATAGTGGGATACTCCAAGTACGCCATTTCGACAAATACACTGCTTTCCTTGCATACCACCGAGCTTCTTGACTTTTTACTCGATTCGTTTTCTTGGACAACCTCAATAAACACTTGCAACTCGCAGCGAATTCCCAGACTGCTTATTCCTCACACTGCTCTTACAAAAACACTGTTGGAGATTGAAGGAAAAGTGGAGAATAAGGATCTAAAACTGGCCATCCCGATTTCGGATATTTCAAACTACTACAAATTTCAGATAGCTGATTGTGTGACGACAACTGCAAAAAGCTATGTCATTCGCATACTGGTTCCACTAGTAAAGAATTCCATAAAATATAAAATGATAAAGATTAATCCAATTCCATTTTTAAACAAGGATAGTAAATCCTCTAAATCAATGATTTGTCAACATCGTACACTGGAAGGAAGTATTGTAATAAACGCTCAAACATATCAACCACTAGCCCGTGTTAAATGCGAGGAGGCAGAACTTTGCAGAATACCAGCTTCAGGAGATCGCCCTGTCTTCAGTGAATGTCATACAGCTGTCTTGTTAAATGACACGACAGGTATGCTAGAGAGCTGTCACATGGCGTGTGTTCCTTATGATTCCCTCTATTTACCTTACATTAAACGCATACGGTCAGACCAATTTGCTGTGGTTGGAAGATCAAGCGCTGATCTTGCCGTTATCTGTCCTAAACCTGAATTGAAGCCGCTTACTGTAACGGAGGTTCCAGAAAACCTTGGCAGCTTGTTAATCACTCTTCCATGTGGCTGCTACTTGTCACATCGCTCAGAAAAGTATGAAATCAATGGACCATGCGAATTTCAACTGGAAATGAAACCTGTTAAGCCCCTGGGATGGACGTACGACATTTTACTGGAACGGTTTCATCACAAGAAGCGCTTTATCGGCAAGACCCCATCCAATGCAAAGTCAAATGGATCCAGCGTAGATCTACCAGACGGAGACTCTGACGAGGAAGATTTTAATGAGGTTGTTCTAAACGATCCAAGCTCAGTTTGCACCACATGGCCAATTTATTTGGCCTTTTCGCTTCTTTTCATTGGAACCGTGCTTCTTGTAGGAGGATTTTACACATTAAGGAATGTCTATGTACGGATAGGTCAACTGGAGATGTCAACAGCATTAACAATGACGGGACGACCTACCTTTGGAGGATCTGAATACAACGGGAATGCTGCGGTTGCATTTAACGCCGCAAGAGCTTCTACTCACAGTAATAGCGAGACAGTTTACTAATATGAAGTTGTACTGTAAAATAAAATACGAAGTTTCTTGACTTTAAAAAATCCATTTGCCTTAATAATAATAATAATAATAATGAGAATCTATATTAAATATGTCCAAATTGACAAACTTTGACTTTTTTCATAATAAAGTAAACTGAAAATGTAACAAAATGCTAACATGTACATCTAAACTAGGTATATCTACTCTGCATTAAATTTTTCCACTTATAAAATTGTGTGAATTGCAAAACAGCTATTCTCGGCTTTACAAAAATGGAAATATACGAAATGAAGAAACACAATAACCTGTAATCAATAAGTCATACATATTTTACGATGTTCTGGAAATTTGGGTGGAGTCGAAATTAAGTATGAAGAACATAATAACAAGACAAGTCAAGTGTATTCCCTATTCCCTTGTCAAGTCAGTCGTAGCAACTTGCAGACATAACACGAACAGTTGAATTATTTTTTTCAACGTTTACTACTAGTCATTCTTCTAGAGTGAAAGCATGAAATGCAATAAGAATGCCACAAGTATATATGTATGTATATATTTTTTATGCAATAGGCTTTTACCACCGGAAATATAAATGGCATTTTCACATGGAACATAATTTAGTTCACATCTGGAATCGAATAAATATCTAGTGAACATGACGAATGCTGTATTTTTTCATTCTAATTAATTGTTTGAACGTGTAGCTTCATCTACCATTACTGCTCTAACAAGGTACATAAACATTAATAATGTGGAAATTGAATAATAGAAATTGTAATTGTAGAGTAAATATACAAATATCTAGCAATTTTTTATGAATTTGTCATTAATTAATTTGTTTTTCATGCATTGTACAACCAATAAGCTAATGTGAACAAAAAAACCTTCCAGACTAAATGAGTAGTCGAGCAAGAAGTTTGGGAATAAGAGTTTAGATAATTATTATTGCCACTACACGCGGAATGCTAGATGAAACAAAAATTACAAAAGCATTTTCATTTGCAAAAATAAAAAGGTAAGGCATCGATATTAATGTTAGTATGTATAGTAGCAGCATGCTGTTTCGCTGCCAGTAAACGCTAAAGTCAGCATAGGTATTGCACACAAATGAAATGAGTATCAAATATCCATCATCATGTATCAACCAAACCGTGACTTATGGAGATTGGACACAAAACCTTGCCCATTAAGCTTTTTATGCTGAATCGTCTTGCACTAGCAGTGAGTAAGTGAGTAACCGAGTAGAGCACAAGCAAGCTACATACAAAATAGTTTTTTTTGGATATTAGTATACTTCTTCTGGCAAAGGTATTTTGGCAAAACAGTTTATCAAAGTTGTATGTAAAGAAAGGTCCTGTTTTTTCCTACATTAAAAAGTTCAGCATGAAAATAAATCTAGCAGAGCCGCATTCAATATGAGATTTAGAAATTGAGTCATAAAAGTTCCAAGCGTTTTGTGCGATTTTGATGGACACAATTTCAACAAAAAGAGCTGCTGTTCAGTTTAGGATTCTGATACTGCTGGCTGTTTTTTGGAATTAAAAGAGTTAACCAAAAAACCAAAACAGTAAGCAGAATCAAGTACATCTATATAATAACGTCATAAAGATTACCTCATATTGTCAAGTTTTTCTTCATATATCTTAAAAAATATGACGAATTGTATTTCTCGAGGCCGTCTAAATGCATTACTACATTTATTGCTCATGATTTTGTTGTTTACAGGTTGTATAAAATTCATAGCTAAGAACTAAAGTGATTTACACTGTGGTAGATCTTTATAGGTTTTACTGTGCCACGTCCGGTAGGTACTTGAATGACTTTGACTTTGGTAACAAAGCATTGATTTGCCAAAAGAGAAGCAAAACAGTGTGCAGATTACCACAAATTCTTAGACATGAAAACATGCAGGAGCCAGCAAACCGTCTTAAAAATGGACAATCTTAGTTAGTGTTGGACTGCATTCACTACTTACTACAATGCTGAGGAAGGAGGTGAATAATGAATTACATATGAAGAATATGTAAGTTTATGATGAACAATGAGTGCGGTTGTTTGCTCAGTGGTTCTGTGCTAAAAAACGATGTTGTCCCCAATGGAATGTTTGAAAGAAGTAATCATATTGGCTTATTGTTAGTCATACATCAGCTTATAAGTTATCTCTGTCTTGATAATCCCAGCCATATACGATGATATAATTCATAAGCTTCGCCATGCAAATTTGCGTTGAATATTGGCAGAGTGTTTTAAAAGCGTATACGCACATATTTTTATATAGGTGCCTTTCTATTATGCATTCTTGATCTTTGTAATGCCTTCCTGTTATGCTGTACACCCATATTGTACAATATAAAACTTCTCTAGAATACCAATCTTGTGGGAAAATACTGGTATATTGATATCGATTGAAAACACGTTGTTGTGATATAATATAATAAATCACGAATGAAATGGAAAGTTGCAGCAGTAGTCGACGGATATACTGTATAGCTTTTCCTGATTAGCGAGTTAACAAGCACATTTTTCTCTAGCAAACTGCTGCTGTAAGCGATATAAGTAGTTTATAAAAGAAAACTGATTGACATCATTGGTTTGTTTGAAACGTGCAAGTTATTAACCCTTTGTACACATGTAGTGCAACAGTGTCAATTTGATGAAGATGTAGTGTATTAGTTCAGTAGTTTTGCCATTAAGGTAAACAGCTACGCAGCGAGTGTTTCTTCATGTGCAGGTAGAAAAAAGCCTAGTGATTTAATAATGTCAAGGTTCTTTGGTTTGCAAATTGAGCCAAATGCTCAATCCGCGTTTCAGCACGATTACTGGGAAGAATTCACCAAAGTTAATGATGTATTCGCTCATGAATCGGATGTTAGCGTGGTCCGTGCCACCAAAAATAGAAACAAGAAACGTTCAAACAAGTCGGACTCTGTGGAAAAGAGGGATGGAAGTGAAACGAGAGGTGATCGTTTTAAACGATATGTTAGAGAAAAAGCAGACGCTGCACGAGGACTTGTGTTTAAAACAAACAATGGTAACAAAAAGACTGATGTCAGCGAGACTGAATTAGATGTACAGAAAAGTAACGGATCAATCAATGTGCAGTCCAATATTTATCCTGTTCTACCGGAGAATCATGCAGTAAAAGACGGTAGAGACAACCACCACAAACATGGGGAAGCTGAGATTTCATCTTTAGACCAAAATACATCTACCATTGACTTGCAAGAAGAGGAAGAGGACCGATTTATTTCTGTTGCAGTTCAAACGGAAATGAGCTATCTGAGAGATGTCGAGGAACCCGTGAGTTTATCAAAATTTTAATTATTTTAGTAAGCTTTGGACAAATTGTTATATGAATAATATTTATTCTTTTGCAGTTACCGTACTCATGCTGTTTTTGCTGCAGATCATCTACTCCATGCATTGTTTGGGCTTTTGTCGCAATTTCCTTGATATTTTTTAAAATGGGAGCAATTGTCACAGGACGATGGATTTATTTGTCCAACTACAGCTTTGACGAAATTGTGTTCTATGTTGCATTTACAGTATGTCTAGGTACTTTTCAGGATAACGCTTTATTCCGTACTCAAGCTCATAAATTTTTTCTATATATTGTTTAATAAATAACTGCAATTAACTTAAATTTCTAACGTTTGTAGGATTTGCTACTTTCTACTTCCGTCATGGAACTAAATATCATAATCCATTTGATCTAATGTTCCTTGTGCTGACGGTTCCAATCATGTGGGGTCTGCTAGCATTCACCACGTATTTTTTGAAGAAAGACATTTTCTTTGTAAGTAAAATATTGACGATTTCATGATAATTGTAGACACGTTTTGAGAAGTATGTATATTAAATTTTCTTTCTGATAATTTTTAGTATGTCGGATCTGTCGTTTACACAATTTTCATTCTTCCTTACATTGCAATGGGAATTTACATAGCCTACAGATTTTGGTCAACTGGTAAAATGTTTCTGAGAAGAGTTGAAGGAGACCGTGCACTTGAACCTTTGTGTAGAAAACTGTTCTTTGCAATTGGCTTAATGATATATGACGGTCAACTGTCAATTTGTGCCAGTATTATATCAATGTCCAATACAGTAAACTACTCCGAAAGTACATATAGCCGGATCACTTCTCTCATTTTTGGTCCAGTTTCGATCTGTCTTACAATTACATGGATGATTGTGGGATACTTTGCGGTAAGCAAGTACAAATTGATTGGCAATATATTATGTGTTATATTTCAAGAATGGTAATTCCACTGTGGTTTTTGGGTTTTGTGTAAAAATGTGTATTCTACGTGTTATTTAGATGCGCAATGAAAACAGAGTTTTAACATGGGTTTTCACACTTTTGAGTGCAAACCAAATTATTCTCATTATAGGGATGCTACTAAAGGTAATTATTACTACACTATTGCATTGTTTTCTAAGCGCAATTCTTTTGATCTTGTTCTACTTTTTTAACATGGACAACGCAATATTACTTACAGAGACCTAAAGCACCAGGCGGCCCTTATTTGTTCGTCAATGTGGCAATGGTCTTCTCCACAACCATTGTTCTATCCGTTCATATTTGTCTTTTGGTAGTGGTTTGGAACTGGATAGTTCCTCTTTATGACAAAGGTCTTAAGGGCGCAGTTCGACGAACGAGTAAAAATAACTGCATTCAATGTGCTCAGTTGACAATTTGTCGATAGAAATTATGTAGTTCTGTTTAGAATTGTTTTCCAAAATTCAGAATACTCATTTATTATTTAAATATTTTACTTTTATTTTTAATAAATTATTATTATTATTTTATTATACGTTATTAGGATGTCTGTATTCTGTATACATTATTTGTCTTTACCAGTTATAGCAATGTGAGGTAAACAGTAACAGTATTAGTTAATAAGTGATTACATTAATTCATTACGCGAATCTGAATTTTAATAAGTTAAATATAAACTTTAAGACAGTTTGAAGGTTCAAATTTGAAAAATACTGAGCTACAATACAAAAAGGAACTCTACTACGTACAATGTTTTTTCTCTGCTTATGACTTTTAAAAAACACTTTAACTAACAATATGAAAATGTATACACTCCGACTAGATGAAAAATGCTCGCTTAAACATTTTAAAACCATCAAGTTTAATGAAATAATGACAAAGAGGTACAAGAAATGTTGAATAAAACAAGGCCTAGTATATCATCAGTCATATCACACAAATCAAAAGACAATAAGACACTCTTTTCAAATACACCGTAAATGGGCAAATTGTTTGACACGTTAATATAATTTAAGTTTTTCAAAGCTTTTCCCTTGGTATGAAATACTTTGGCTGGTTGATTGCTTTACGAAAACGGAAACAAAATGAGTTTATTTAAATCTACAGCTCTGTTTTCAGTATCTCTACAATTTCATCCCCATCGACATCTTCGGAGGCAGCTGTGTCATCTGAATTTCCGCTTCCACTAAAATCAAGCTTTAAAAGTTCGTCTGCCAGCAGTAATTTCTTGGGTTCTTCCGTTAAATCTTGCCCTTGAGTTCTTTTGCGCTCAATAATAGTGCTTCTTGCCTTTTTCTCAAGCTCCTCTCCAACCCTCCTAATTAGTCTTAGCTCTTCTTCATCATCACCAATAAACTCCTTTTCAGCTCTTTTAAATAACTCATCAAACAGAGTATTTGGACGATGCTTTTTGTAACCCTTTTCCTCCCTTAGTTTTTGAACAGCATCATGAATTTCCATGTCTATTAACAAATCCTCAAAGTCTTCAGATCTGATGAAAGTTTCCACAATACTATTAACTTTCACATCCTCTTGTTCGTCTTTAGTGTAATATACATTGCTAGATTCCTTAGGAAAACTGCTTTCTCTGTGTTGTATTACATTATTGCTATGATCATATTCCTGGATTTTTCGCTGAATTGCCATATCTCGTAATAATTTTACTTCAACAGAAACCTCCGAGTTTTGTAACGTCTTTTTTCGTGAGGTTGAGTTGGTTTGATTTCGTTTGTCACCGACAGAATCAACGTTTGACAACGATGATCTATCATTAACCTCATTACTCATGGGTACTGCGGCTGTGGGAAGTTCCGTATCATGAAATTCTAAATCACTGGGCATAGACACTGCCAAGCATATTGCCAGAATTCCTAAAAGAATCACTCCGAATATGAGCACCTGGTTTCTCCTTAAACCACCCTAGAATCAAAAAACAAAGAGACAATATATTTTAAATGTTTTATATGGATGTAAAAATTAATTTTATATCGTACATGGCACCAAGACTTACTTCATCATCCATGGGAGCATTTCTGTCCGCATTATTTCCTTCATTGTCATCATCCATGTTTGATTTTTCTTCCAGTAGTTAGTAGGGAAAAGAGAATAAATCCTTCTGCGAATACCCAGTAAGCAGAATGTTACCCAAATTCCAATCATAGTGCTTACTGCAACAATTTTGCATTAAAATCAACCTTAATATTAGATGTCATTGCTTAAATATGTATAGCGTGTACGTAATTTTTTAAACAAACATTGATCACAATTTTTTCTTCAAATTTCCTTAAAAGTTACTGAGAAGCAAGGAGCCAATAATTATTCTTCAAAAAAGTTTTTTCATGTAGCTGCACATTTTGCATAATAAAACGCACGTGTATAAAAGTACAGCAATCCATACTTTACATGTGTTGTACTTATTATGCACCCAGTAAATTTTAATTCAATCAAGAAAGTATTCTACTCACCAGAGAAAATTTATTTGCACAATTGTACTACATGATCATGTTGATAATAATCATGATTTGTAATCTGTTTGGCACTTGAAACAAAAAATGTTTGTACAGAATACGTTTCGTTAGTACTGTTTCTCACAAAGTCCATTTTTGTAGTATATGTAGTTTTAATTTATTATTTTTAATAATTGCATAATTTTCCAAAATGAATTTCTTTTAGTAAGAAGATAAAGTAATACCATTATAGTTTCATTAATAGTTTGATTTTTTAAAGTTGCAGTTCAGAAATGTTATTATTAAGCTCAGCAGAATAGTGAAAGTTTGTTCTGCCTTACCATTTTTTCCCTTTTACTTGTAATGTCGTATTGGTCATTTTATTACACAATAACCTTTCTGCAAGCAGTGCACGACAAACAGGAAGTGAATCTCAGCTCAATCTCGACTTTCTTCTTTAATTTCAAGGAAGAGCTGATCTTTCTAGCATGGGAAAAAGTAAAATTTTCTGTATTGAGAAAATTGAAATACAATGAGCAATAGTCAAGCGCCAAAGTATGGGGGATCATGCAACATTTATGTACCACTGCCGTTACTTCTCTCTGCCTCACGATTTCGCCAAACGAAATGCCACAATTTTTCATTTTATATATCTTCCCTGTTCCCATATTATATTTCTCGCATTATGTAGCATTTGCCATTTGCACTACTTGTATCATAAGCGTTCTTTATCAAATCAACGTAATCGGGTATATATTTTTTTCTTGATCTGTCAGTCTTAATCTCTTTGTTTAAAGTTACAAATGTTGCAATTGTTGTATTCGTAAAAATCCTCCGGATGCGATACGATAAAATAAGTGTAGCAGCAGGGACTGCAGAGCATATAATATGTATTTTATGAGATCGCAGGTAGTGAAATATAAAAATTATTCATATCTACTCCCGATTTATTAGTAGAATGAATGATTTAATTAGTAATTTATTTATGCATATCGTATAAAGTTGTAAAATGCTTATCAATGATCAATATTATGAGTTTACGGTAGTAGAGAAAAGCAATAATGATGGTCCAACACAGTAACTAAAGAATAGTTTTTTTCTTAAATGGTGCAGGATTTTTATTTCACTTATTTAGTTTTTTTATTATTTAATGACATCACTATCACCAGTGTTTCCTGTTTGGTGCGTTGAATTTTGTTTCTAAACAAATCTACCGTTGTTGTTGCATCATTTTTTTTCTTGTATATATACCGATGCATAATAAAGTGTAATTTATTTATCATCAGTCATTTACGCTATCGAACCGAACTAGGTATATGTATATACATACACAAGTAATTGAAGTAATAAAAATGGACTATATTTATCAGGGATGCAAGAGATAAATATTATTGTTGCTTTTCAGTTAGGCAAACAGTGAATAAGAAAAAGAACGAATGACAATGTTTCTAATTGCACAGTTTGTTGAATACTCGTATATTATATATTCATAAATTTGCTGGAGTTTATTGTTTCTTCTTAGTACGTTTTTTCAATATTATTTATAATAATATTCGATGCAATATATAAAAATTCAGTTAAATAATGACTAACAACAACAGGTGAACAAAGTACATATAAAACGAATGAAAAGCCCATTGAACAACTCCTTCCTTGAAGAAGACGAGAACGAGAGGTCTTCTCTTTTTTCCTAGGACTATAACTGCTTTTTTATAGCGTAATACAATGAATGATCTATTTTTTTACAATTGTTGTATATTATGGTATGTTTTATAATAATAATAAGCGCAGAAGTGAGAACTATCTTTTAATTTAATTTTTTCTCACTTCAAAATTGGTAAAATTACAGTTACATAATGCACTATCTACGCTGAGCTATATATTGTTTTATCATCATCATTATTGTTGTTATTTAATATTATGTCTTAATAATAATTTACATTTTCAATTTCTCTCGCTGATTTGAGAATTTCTTTTGATTTCACAATAATCAAACAGTTATAAGTTAATTATATTTTAATTATGACTAACACTCACTACATTTCGAACTTACTACATTATTATAATAGTTACCTAACCTCTACTGATCGAAGATGATTTGTGAATTAACATTAACTTTTTAGAACTGCTAAAAATCGACTACACATATTTTTTTGATTTCACTGCATACTCCCTTTGTACGCATAATTTTTAATTGATTTAATAAATCAAAAAAAAAATTTCGTGGGTTCGTTATATGATACTTTACATTTTCTCTCGGAAATAATACAATTATACAGATCCGTTTTTACTCAGCCGAAAACATTCATTCTGAACGATATAGTATATATATCAACATATCTCATCAGTCCCTATAAAATAGTCGCTTCTTACTCTTACACGTTTTTTGTACATCACTTTTTTAAATCAAACGAAATAATAATATTGTTTGTAGTATCTTCTAATATCCGAATATTTTTCTCCAATTGCGTTGCGTATATAAGATATTGAAGACAATCGTATGAAGTAAGTAGTGTCGTTACACACTTTAACTTGGTTTTTGTGATGGGAATGGAGGGATCACGGAAGGTGCTGATGGAGGTGTCGCCAACACTGCAAGTACACAAAATGTACAGCAACCATTAGCTTTACCCAGTCTCATTCAAATAAGCTTAGGATCTTGTGAAAGAACGAGTTCCTTCCTTTGCATTAGCATTACCTCCGTAATGAGGAGAATATTGCGGCGGCACGGTTGGAAGGATTGGGTAGCCTATACCAACATGCGTGTGGTGGTGTGTGTGGCTGTGAACGTGGTGTTGAGTTGGAGGAGGAGTTCGTACGTTATCACTGTTTGGACCACCAGGTATAATGGAACCGCCAGGACCAATTGTAGGCTTTGAATCTTTCGAAAGGTCGGCTGGCTTAGGCATGGATCCACTTGGACTGCGATCTACGCCCACACTGCTTCTACCTCCACTGCCAGGATGACCAACACCTCCGGGTAATGAATGACCACCAGGGGAAGATGGTGTGGGTTGACCTACAGGTCCATCCCTAGAAAGAGGACCATCTCTTTCACCACGCTGAGCAGCGGCGACTTGTGGACTAGGAGATTTCATTGCTCTCTCGAGTTCGTGAATTTTATGGGCGCTGTAATATTGTGCAGCATGATGCTGTAAAATATCTAATGCTTTGTTATTTGGGTTGACTGGAGGTCCAGTTGGTCTTGACAAATCTTCAGGAAGGGGCGTGGGTCCTCCCGGTGAGGAAAAACGGGACATTTGCCCAGGATGCAAGTAGGGAGACCCCGGGTAGTGACCAGGTACTAACACTTGTCTATACAATGGGTGGCTAGGATCGAAAGGTAATCCATAGGGATTTCCGGTCAAGTAGCTTTGTGGTAAGTAGTAAGCACTAGCTGTAGGTGGGGGAGGTGGACCAGTTGTTTCCATTGTTGGTTTTGAACCTTCATCTTTTCGTTCTTTAACTTCTGGTTCTTCAGCAGATGATTTGTGTTTATCGTTGTTGGATGAAGAGTTACGACTACTTTTGATATTGTCACTCTTGTCCATGTCCTTTGAGTCATGACGTCTATCATGTCTATCTTCGCTGCGTTTGTGATCCTTTGATGAATGATGCTTACTAGAGCTGTTGGTCATGTACGATGGCATTTTTGGCTCAATGTGATCAGAGCCAAACTCAGACTTAATTTCAACATTTTTGTCCTCAGCAACACTCAAGGGATGTGCGGACGCAGAAGGTCTCTCTCTCTCCTTCCCTCGTCTATCTTCTCTTTCGATCGGTTCTTGCTTTATTTGTACATTTCCAGGACCATCGTCCTTTTCCACAGGTTTTCCAACTTTTCCAGGCATTCCAGCCGGTCCACCTTCCTTATCTCTATCGTCGATACCAGGAAACATTCTATTTGGACCGGGTGTATTAAAAGAATTTTCTCCACCCATAGGATTGCCAAATGTGGGATGATCATATCCTCCATGATGGTAACTGGTGTAGGGATATGAAAAATAATTTGGTAAGGGATATCTGGAATGGAAGTCGATTTTGGGGGATCTCCTAGACTCGTCATTGGCGTTTACTGGAGGTGTCGCTGTCGGTTGTGAAGTTGGGGGCATAATGGGATGCTTAATTGAACCACCAGGAGGACGATTCTTTTCGGATTCATCTACGCTCCCAGGTCCATCTTTGTTTTGTCGAGTGAAACCCAACGAGTCGAGATAAGGCGAATGCAAACCATGATTGAAAAATGATTGGAATGGTGGTCCAGGCACTCCAGGAACACCTATTGCTGGGTCCTTTTTAATTTCACCTGGAATTACAAGGCCTTTGATGGTGGTTGGATCTTTTATTGTGCTTCCAACGTTAAGTTCATTGTCGGGTCCAGAGTCATTGGCATCTGAAATATCGGAATATGCAGGACTCTGTGGATCATCTCTATTCTCCAGTGAATTCTTTCTAGACGACTCGCTGTCATCGCCACTCATGTCTTTAGATCTTCCACTCAAATTGTCGGGCAGGCCAGCATTGTGAAAAATTCCAGTAGATCTGCTGTAGTCAGAGGGTCCACTTCCCATTGGAATTGTTGAGCTTTTATGACCACCAATATCATGCTTGTCCTTATCCCCTTTAGACTTTCCATCCCGTTCTTTATCCTTGTCTTTGCTCTTCTTCTTATGCTTACTTTTCTTGGAAGGTGGTTGATCCGTTAAAGCAGTTTTATCCTTATCCTTTCCAGCACTTCCAGGTATACTCATGGGAATATTCAAAGGAACAGTTATGCTTTGTGTTTGAGGGGTATTCAACACATGAGGACTGTGACCCGAGAGCCCGGACTGAGAATGAGCATGTGGCTGCCAAGGTGCGCCTTTTGAAACTGGCACAGAAATTGGGTTCACAGAATTTTTCATGGAACTGTTTTCAACGTTTTCGCGAGAACTAAGATTTGTATCAACACGAGGCACATTTACTACATGTCCATGCACCATATTGCGACTTTGAAGTGACATGTATGGCACAACGGGCACAGTAAGGATTGGAGTACGTGGGGTAAGAGTGGGTGTGGTTGTAGTGGTTGTAGGCGTGGATGTTGATGGAGTCGTCAGGGACGGTGTAATGGAATCTTTGCTTAGATTTTCTGGGGTAAGTTTCGACTCTGGTTCTACTGGATTAGCAGTAACGTCCTTTCCTGGTACCTGCGGTTTACTGGCCATTACACTTTTGGCAGTCTTGCTGAACGGTTCGGATGTCTCAGGAATTTGTGAATTCAAACTCTTGCTTGGATTCAAATCAGCGTCTGATGACAAATCATAGACTTTATCATCTACCTTTGGAGTTGATGTTGCTGCTGGCACTACTGGCTGAGAAATTCCACTGGATTTTTTCCCGGGTGTTGATGGAGCAGACAGTGAATCGTCTGCAGATGAATTTGTTGCTGTTGATGAATTGCTGGCAGTTGTTGCTACTGGTCCATTATCATGAGCGTCTGTGCCGTTATCGATAACCATGGGCTCAACAGTGGAGTCTGCACTGTTGGATGTTTCTGGAACTGCTGATGCATTTGTATTACTGGCCGTTGACATGTTGGAATCGGAATCTTCTGCAGCCACAGTGGTGTTTACATGAGCATGAGATTGATGATATCTCAGGCCATTCTTGTGCGTATACTTCTTCTTACAATTAGGTTCAGGGCATTCAATTAATTGTGGAGAAGTGGGTCTTGACTTTTCGTTGTCAGGGCCAGGGCTATTGGAACGACGATCTTTACGATCATCTTTGGACACTTTGGGTCTCTTTGCATTCTTTGGGTTGGGGTCCTCTTGACTTTCATTCTCACTACCTCTTGTCTTTCGTTTTGGCCAGGGATCTGGTTTGACAGGACTTGCAGGCGCCACGAATGCAGTAGCACTGTTACTTCCCCTTCGTCCCTTGCCTCCATTTCGAAGTTTTGCGTTCGCTGATCTAGTATCAGCTACAACAGGTTCGTTAACGGGAGTTGCGGTTTGAGCCCTACCCCTCTTGCCGCGATTTTTTGGGGTTCGCATTTCTAAATCACTTGTAGGTGAATCACAGAATCGTGGAGGTGCCCAATCATTCTTGGTACAGTCTATAAGTGTTCCAACATAAGTTTTTCCTCTCCAAGTGACATTTACGACTAGAACACCTGAAATAAGGAGTAATAACAAATAACGTGCTTTAATTCACATCATTTAACAAAATACGAAAATGTATATTGCAAAGTTATTGAATTTATACCGCTCTTTGTTTCATGCCAGACTATTCCTTCTAATGTTACTGATGTTCCCGGCTCACAGGGACCAAGGCAGTCAGGTTCAGTTACTGTTCCCACACTTGTGCCCACACAAACATCCTGGGTTGTGGGAGCAGACGAATTAGTATTATTACGGCCACTTTTTGCAGTCTCTTTTGATGAATTAAAGCCACTTCCAGACTGAACACCAGGCACACCTGTAATTATTTATTTCGACATTTTAATTATAAAATTATTTTTCGTCAAATAGTTGAATTTTGAATGGGATCAAATAAATTGTCCCATATTGAATAATAACTGTTATTAGATGAATTTAATTTATTATTTTTCGAAACATGTAACCCACCTTGAATGAAAGTTGCAGAATTAGTGCTGAGATCAGTTGCAGAGTTAATACTAAGTGCTCCTTGATTTCGAAAGGACGTACTCGATGCTGCACCACCAATTGTTGCGGAATTATCATCTGAAGTCGATCCCGTCTACACAAACAAATAATGAAAATAAATAATAATTTAATATTATTTTGTCTGCATAATAAACCGCATTGTAAAACCATCAAAAGTTGTATATAACTCAGAATTATAAAAGTTGGAAACTATACATTTCCATATTATAGAAGAAAGCTATTTGTGGAGCTATGTTATTTGAAAGCTACTCGTAAAGTTGTCAGTTGAGAACAAAAATTTACCCTACGGTAGAGTCTCTACCAAATTTTGCTATGAAATTTAAATTCATCAGTCATTTCTCTATTTTTTATTCATCAAACAAACGTTCAACACTAAAATAATAATTGATGTTTTATATTATTGGTTCTATTTTATGCCATAATGATGCAAAATGTTTATATGCCGAGCCGACTGCTCATTTTCCATCCTTCACATGTCTTGAGACTTTTCCTTCCGAAGACTGCTTAAAACGTAATTTAGTACTTATCATAAAACACGTACATTTTGCAAAGTTTGCATGTCATTATCATCATAATAATTATGACTGCTTCCTTGAGGTCTCTTTCTGGGTCTTCCCCGACATCCACGATGTCCTCGTATTCGACCTACACTGGCACGACCACGTCCCATTTTGGTAACGCCCTCCCACGTCACAAATTCTCAATTTGACTTATCAATACTCGACCGACATACTTAATTATTTTTATAAACAGTATTTTAAATCTAATAATATAAAAATGTTGATTTCGGAAACGTTTTAGTATCACAAAAAGGTACAGCCGGTAATAATTTAGAATTAGAAACTCTAATTTAAAACACACCAGAAAGGCTGCTTTTAAAGCAATTTATTTTTTAAAACACAAAATATGACAATGACAACTCTATATTAAATGCACTATTAGAGCAGTGCACGCAAAAAGACTAATGTGAAAGTGAAAGGCAACAGGCAACGAACGACACTTGCTTGATTGAGGAGACATTGGATTATAATAGGTACGTACACACACTGCTATTTATTAGTTAAAATGGGGCTGCAGATTTGCAGAACGATGGAAATTTTTTTCTCGGCTTCAATATTGTAAGAAACGGAGTATAGCAAGTTGCAAACAACAAATAATAACTTTACTAATACTATATTATATACTACTACTACTACTACTGTCTCCTCAATAATGTCTTGGTCTGTTCTGTTGTCGTCTGCTGAATGGCAATCACACAATTTTCAGCCTTGACTTGATTCAATTCAGCTTTGTACAATGCGCTTGAATGAAAGCTTACATTGTTCAATTTTCGTTTACCTATGTGTGTGGTATGCTATTGCACGTCACCATTTTTAATCGTTTTTAAGTATAGCTACCGTCGTACAATGGAATTTTTATATTAATTACTGACAATGTCATTTCTATTCTGTCCTCATGAATATACGACCTATACTACATTGTTTTAAATTCAATTCACTTTTATGGACTTAATTACTTATGCTTGTCTAATCACGAGAATATGATAACAATATGCAATATACCTACTATGGATTTATTTTACCAAAAATTCAAAGAAAAAAATACGTACCTTATCTGAAGCAGCGAAAGTTCTGGATTTTTTATTGTATGCATTTCCAGTTGGTTTCTCGGAAGAGTTGCTCAGGTTTGTTACTGAAGGTGAAAGGCGTCCTTGTCCCTTTTCGGTTGGCTTAGTTGGGGACACAGTACCCCATGGAGTACTGTTACTACTACTCGTAGAACTATTATTCGTAGTTGAAGGCGTTGTTGAGTCTCCTCCGGAGGAATGAACATGTAAACCTGAGCCACTGGAAGATGAGAGTATAGAAGAAGCGCTGCTGGAAGGCGCAGTCGGCACCTTAATCGATGCTGTAGCTTTAACAAAAGCCGAAGAGCTTGTATTAGGAATCACATTGGGCACATTTAGATTTACTGTTGTGCTGAAAAACTCTTTATTGTCTTTGGCATGAGTCCCGGAGGAGCCGGAAGAACTATTTCCACTATTTGACAAACTTTTGTTGTTAGAATCGTTATTTTTATCGTCTTTTTTGCTATTGCCACTGTTCCCTACGTTGCTATTATTTTTTACTTTCTTTTCTTTCGTCGATCCCTTTCTAGGCGTTTTCACTTTGCCCCCGTGATCTGCAGAATTATCTTGCTTACTATTGCCTGAGGTAGCATTGTTAATACTGCTACTATCGTGTGAATTGTCGTGAAGAAGTCCATCTTTTATCAACAGTTTGTCTTTGTCCTTATGAGAGGAATGGGAATTTTTTGAGGAAATTGAGTCGGAAATGGATTTGTTGCTTGAATAGCCATTATTACCACCACCTGAAGACCCTCCACCAGCGGTAGTTCCATTTGAAGACCCTACCACGTCATTTTTTACAATCTCATGTTTAGCATCTGCCCCACTCTTGGTTCCCGTTTTGGTCCTTTTAATCTTCATCTTGAGCCCCTTGTCCACGACGGCAGAGTGTTCCATGACGCTGCTAAGGTCGGATGAAGATGAGCTGGTATTACTTGACCCCTTCGATAAGGAGTTACTGTTGCTACTATTTCCACCTGATGATTTATTGCCTTTGTTATTTCCACTTCCACTGTTGTTGCCACTACCACTATTGTTGCTGTTACTCCCTGATGACGATGTCAGTGGGATATGCATTTGAGGATTGCTTGATCCTGTTGTGGAAGACGAGGATGAGTTTGTTGACAAGTTACTACTACTGCCGCCACCGCTGCTGCTTGAAGTCGCACCAGCTCCTGACGCTACGGTTATACTGCTAATGTCACTATTATTATTTATACGATTCGCTTCGTTATTCTTCTCGATATCGGCATCTAGATCTATTATGAGATTTCCAATCCCAACATCCCACTCGCTGTCGTCGTACTCGAAGTTGGCATCTGAACTGCGGCTCGACTTTATGGCCCTTAGGCCTGTGCCGCTCTCAGAACCACCGACCTCATTCATTGGCAAGTCCCATTTACATGGCGTCTTGCCTTGCGGTCATCCCCCAATAAACTGTGGATATCCTCTGTGTGCTGATTCCTTCGATTATGAAGAAATACGGGAGGGTCCACAATTTTAAAATATTCTTTCGCAGAATCACCCGAAAGTCCCTTAAACTTAATGCCTCCAAAAGACCCGTTAACTTGCAGATCCCGTGGAACGCGAGGTCACATTTTGAGAATATCAAATAACAACGTTCCTTCTGTCCAACCACATTTTTTCACACTTTCAACAAGACTGAACTGATTTCTAGAGCAGGCGTCCCTTCTCAATCCACTAACTTCATTCTGACTGACTGGCCAACTTCCTTCTGCACTCCGTTTTCCCTTAAGTTGTCTCAGCCAAAGGTGCTCTGATCCATGTCTTTTGTGTGGCGTAGTAATGTTTCATCGGCATCTTCCAATCCCGTACTATCCTGTAACATAAAAGGGCATAAAATTAGTCGTAGTCGTGTCCCTTACCATCATCTCCATCATTTCTTCAAATTATATATCAATGCAAACAAGATTAGGTTTTCCTGATGGTGACGAAGTGACGGACGGTTATTAAAACAAAAAGCATTCTACACATACTTACATATACATACATAGAACCCAGAAGCTGAAACATTATGCATTTTAGGTAGTTTATTCATCAAAAAAATAAAACTCACTTTTACATGCCTACATGGCTCATTCTTTTTAAGTACTGTGACTACTTGTGTTTGTAACTACTTTTAGAAGCCCTCGTCTAGTTGAAATGTAATTTTAATCCTATTATTTGAAAGGACAATAGGATTTAAGTCCTTTTTAGAAAGAACGCTAAACTCTTGTAACAAGGCAGGGGTAGCAATAGTAGCAAAGTAGCATGTATTTAAGCAATCATGTATAAAAGCATCGCGTCTGTTTGTCCTGTCTTCTTGCCATGTTCATTTTCTTCACACTTTCTTTACAGTCTATTCATAGTCCCGACCCGACTCAAATGATGATGGTGTTGAGCGTGTTTTGAATAACAATGAACTTAATGGGCCTTCTGTACATTGACTAAAGTCTTATGTAATAATACTGTGTGTACATACATATAAATTTAAATTTTCTTGTCTGCGTACACTTTTATTACAACTTGACCATTGTTGACACAAAATAGTTTTCAAAAAATACCAACCACGTCGTTTTTGCTTCATTCATCCATGCCCAACTCCAATACTGTCGTCATCAACGTGTACAAGACAAACTCTTGTGTAAAAGAGTTGTTCTTCAAAGTTCTACTAGCCATGCTTTAGTACAACATGAAGCACACGAAGAAAACCATTATTTAAGTCACAAGTGGATAATGCAAATTGTTTAGAACATTAATACATATTATATTACGTTGCGCATGTATGTACAAGCTTTTTTTAATACTTTGTCGGGGCCTTTTCGTCTTGTTCAGTAAAAAAAATCGAACCATGTAATAGTCAAGCTTTGTGGTAGTTTGGCAGCTAAAAAGGATCGTTGTCAACTTTTACAATAATGTGTATTTCAAAGTATGGCATGTCGGGCAAGCTCAACCTAACAAAAACAAAAGACAGTTTTCTTTCAGAACTCTACATAAGCCAGCACTTGGACTTGTTTTGGTGTTTGGTAGTACATGCATGCATGAATCCATTAGGGAGTTTTAATGATTCTTCTCTTCCTGACGTGTAACGCCCACTACTTCACTCAAAACCCCATTACTTCGAACCCAATTCAAGCAAAACTAGCAAAACCGAGATGGGGAAAAAGTAACACAAAATCCCGACAAATCTGAATGTAGCATCAAAATTGAATTATTTTAAGTATTAGTCTAAATTGAGGTCCTTATAAAATTGGAGAAAAAAGATATACATGAAACAATAATTAAACTAATCCATTTAAAATAGGTTTAGCTAAAAATGGTCATTGATTTCTTGTAAAAGTTCATTTAATGCTACTGAACTCTTATTGAACTTGGGTTATTCTTCTCGTAAATTATCAATGTACTACTCAACAAAAACGGTAAGCACACGATACTACAAATGACAAAAATACAAGTCATGTTTCATGAATCTTTAACCTTAGCTTACTTTATAAACGCTAAGCATTTTCTTATTTTCAGTCTACAGTACAACCTGTCCTTACAAACCATCATCATTTAGCAAGTACATATCAATCAGCCCAATAATGTGAAGTTAGTGGTTATTAGTAGTACGTCATATTTGGTCATATATAAGAATCCATAAGGAAGTAAAAAAATAAAAGGAAGAAAGAAAAGGGAAAACTACTCCACTTTGATTTTAGGTTTATTTTATTCTACCTATTATAGACAGGTATTTATTTTTCTATTCATTTATTTGCCATAATAATACATTAGTAGTATTAAGATTATGAGAAGGTGCATAATCCCTTTATATGTTTTATTGCTTCTTAGCAAAACCACTGCTTAACCGGTTAGTTCATTTTTTTACTTATGTCTCTGTTTATACATCATTATTATTCGTGTGGAATTGCTTTTGAAATGACAAATAACTCTGTAGTAATACAACACGGTCATCAGCATTAACGCACTTTGTGAATAACATCATTAAACGAACATTACAGCCTGCGTCATCAATATAAGTTGAAAGAAAATATATTTTTTCAAGACAAATGTTTATTGCAAATTACACCATGCATTTCATTTTCAACCAAGCAGAGCAATAAGATATACTAGACTATAGTACTCACTATTATCAATTCAGTTTACATGTTTTGGTACACAGCTAGCATGTACATGTGTCATAGTCATATACCTATATAATTCTTACTATTTCAAAGCTTCAACCAAAAACGTTAAAAGTAATAATAAGCAAGAGATGAATGGCCTATTACAGCCACCAAACAAACCAATAGAATTTTTCTGTTAAGCGTATTGTAAATTATATAGTGATTTTTTTACCACCCATATGCCCCGTTTTCATTTTTCTTTCGACCACCACCAATGCTGCTAAAGCTTCATTGAAAATTCATAAAATTGAGTAATCATCTAAAAGCCAAAGCCAACGCAATTACCGTCAATTTGACGCTTTCCAGTAACTAAAGAAAGTAGTAATAAGGATTCCCCTCTTTTAAAAAAATTCTTATTATAGGTAATAACAATACACAACAACAACAGTTTGTATAGTGGATATAGCTTGTTCATTACAGCAACAACAACAACAGCGTCAATAAGTAAGCAGCACTTGAAGCTGAAAAGCCCAGCAATATATCGCTCCATTATTATCACACGAATACAGTTTTGTGTTGTGTAAAGCAAAATGGTCGAGGAGGAGAAGTAATGCTCTGAAAACTGTAGCATTTCCATTCTTCTCACTTTTCAAAACTTCTTATACTAATTGTTTTAAGTAAGTTTTGTGTATATTAGTACACATCTACATATCTATACCTGTTTAGGCTATATAGCATTTACGTTGTGCTGGTATATACTCTTAAGTGAAGGAATGAAGTGGCTCTCCAAACAACACAGTCAATCTTCCCTTATCTACTACTATACAGACTTTTGGTACAATATTATGAAAGTTTTCCCAAGTCAAGTCGTAGTTATTTACTTTGTTTTCTTCTCGTCTTCCTAAAGCTTTTGCTTCACTGCTTGTGTCGTTAACTGCTCTCTTCTAAACTTTTTTCCTCCTTTTTGCCGAGAACAGAAACATAAGTTTTTCTTCCTCTCCGACAAAATAATGATAGTAAAGAGGAAGAAGCAGTTTTTTCTACTTTTTTTTCTTCTCTTTTCCCCTTTTCTTTTATATGTAGTTCTTGTTGCGTTCTCCACACCGTTTTTGTTTGAACACTTATAACAAAAAGCAGCTTTTTTGAAAAGAGAATGTGCGTTGTCGTTTTCCTACAAAAATTCATGGAGTCTGTTTTAAAGGATTGGTAAAAAAATGAATAGAAATGAAAATGCCTATACGAAAAAAAAGATGTAGAATAAAGAGACTAATTCGTTTTCATACTTTTCAAGCATAAAAAGCTGTATAATCTGTGTTTCTTGCCGTCGCTTCTGCTACCAACTAGCAGCAGCTCTCTTGGTGAAGAGGGGCAATGAAGTGTCAAAAGAGTTTTTAAAGAGATTCAATTCACTCTGATTTACTTCAAGTTTCCTTCAACACTTGCCAACACGGATGCATGAAAGAAGAGAGAAAAAAAACTCTCGGTGGAAGGAATAGAAAAACACGAGCGAGCGATGAATAAGTATTTTCGTCTGAAAAGATACAACATAAAATATCGTCGTATATTACCTCCTCACGCATAAAAAGTATCAACGAGAAGAGGAAAAAAGAAGGATATTATTTTTTTAGCCAGAAAGGAAAACCATCTGAAGCGACAAACGATGATGAGGGAAGTGAGTTGGTTGGATGGATGGAGCTGATCTCATCATCATCATCACTTGTCCCTACTGATGATGATGACGCAATGCATTTAGCAAACACAAATAATGAATATACTTGAATAAATACGGGAAAAGATTTTTATATCATTAAAATGCCAGCTATTTTAGTAGATGTAGGTTTAACCATGTACATACGTTGTCAATATTTGTGTTTCGCCTTTGGATTAATGGGTGATTCTAAAATAAATTTGAAAGCTGGAAAGCGTCGCGTAATATGATTAGGTAGTATTATTATCAAATTAGCAGTGTATTGAATTATTTTATCTGTATACTCTATTTATATCGATACAAATGCAATAAGACAATAAAAGAGTACCCTTTGCTTCGAGACAACATATTTTACAGAGTACACAATAAAAATATTTTTGCAGGGTTTTATAAAACGAATGAATAATAATTTCTTATGTAAATGAGGCAGAGCACACGTCTGTATAAATTGCTAATGTATAACCGCAACAAAAGTAGGTAGAGTACCTTCACACTTTAATGGGGATCTTTTTTTCCTTTGTTCGTAAAAGTAAACGATTGAAAAAGGACGTTGCCAAATGTTATCAAGAAAAGAGATTTTTTCCCCCAAATGTACGTGCTGTTATTAAACTTTGCAAGAAAGAAGAATAAGTACTGTTGTCACAGACAAAAAGAAGAAGAAGAAGAAGAACACATTTTTCTTGAGAGGAATTCTAGAGTGAATTTACATACTTATTAGTGCATAATATTCATTCAGTGAGGGGAATAATGAGAGAGCGAGAGAGAGACAGAGAAAGATAAAAGAAGTGGTATTTGAATTCGTTAGATTAAAAAATGGATGCTTCGCTGGAATCACGTAGTAAAATGCATTTGCCATTTACATTCCACGCCGAATATTAAAGAAAGCACACAGTTTTTTCCTACAGTAATCTTGCAGCTATGTACAATGTCTGACATACAATAATGCTGCTGGTGGTGCTGGCTGATGTAGCTGTTGTAGTGTATTTTGTGGAGTACTGCAGTGCTTGCTCATTCAAACCAAGCTATAAAAGGTGGTTAGGTACAACACATCATCGTGATAATATGCTGCTTGCCAAACCACATTTATTTCGTTGAAATAATAATAATGGTAATAACGAAACAAGTAGGATGATGATAGAGACCAAGTTGATTCCACTGGAACAAAGAATGCCGCATCTCAATTTACACCGTTTTTAGTTAGATAGCACAGCAAGATACCATGCTTAGCTGACTCGCTGGTAAAGAAAATAAATGGTTGTAAAGAGAATATATAAGTATAATAATATGCCATTTTATACCTATATCGCTGCTCAACTTGAACTTGCTTCTTAAATATGGTATAATATATATACATATATACAAAAATGAAACATTCTTTATTCTTCTCTGTAGATTTGATGGTGGTGGTGGTATAATATGATTGTTGTGTAATAGAAATAATCCCTAAGGACTAATTCTAGCGAGCTCGTTTGTGATGACTACATTCAAACAGACAAAATATGCCGGAGCGGTGGGGTTTTTTTGCCTTTTTAGAATCAACAATTATTATTACCATTGTCGCTCCTCATTTCTTTCCGTTGGCATCATTTTTTTGTTCATGTCTGTTGATAATCAGATGTGTAAGCATGATCGTCAACAAAGATTGAAATGTAAAGTTGTTAGCTCAAATTTGTTTACACTGATGAACCGGTAAGTTAGGTATTTTTTTAACAAGATTTTGGATGGATAAGGCTGCATCTACGAAAATAAGTAGCGGTAGAAAAAATCTTTAAGGACGAAAGAGGTTGATTAGTAGCATGTTTTACGATAATACGATGATGATAAGCATAGCATTACAGTATTCACGAATAAATTTAAAGATTATGGAAAATTCAGTAAAAAAACTTTTATGTGTGGGTACGCTTTTCATAAATTTAACAAGAATTACCTTGAGGAAAGTCATGAAACTAAGATTAATAACAGAAATAGCAAAAACACAATGAATAAATCCCTTGAAATTGAATTTAAAAGAAAAGGCTGACTTTTTGTCGTTGATACTCAGTCAGTAGTTTTAATACTAAACCTACTTCAGCATATACATACATTCACAATCACTTGCCATTTCATTTTTTTACATGTAAAAATATTATAGCATGAAATAAGAATGCGATACGGCGAAAACATGAACAAATCATCTATTCGTTCTGAGAATTTCCCTGCTAAGTATGTCTCTGAAATATAATATTTTAATATTATGCAACCAAACTTGCAGCAGCATTTGAACAGGAGAGAAGCCTATCGTCGAGCACACTTTTAAACTTTTTCAAAAGAACAATAAATTTATTGCTTTTTCTTGTCGGTATTACCTTTATTATCGACTCTATTGATGATGGAGGCAAGTCCATGACACATCATTCGTGGTTATTATTATCCATGAAGGATTTAATGGATTCTACTCCACCGCGCCGTCATGTCATGATCATGATTATTATATGCCAGTCAACAAGAGCAGCAAGCCCACGAATAAAACTGATGATTATGATGATGTTAGAAGAATTATACAGTGATCATCATCATCATCATCACAATATCACCAACAACGCAACAAACTTATGCGCTGGTGCCATTCTCCTAGCTGCTGCTAGAGAGAGACTCTCTCATTCATTTACATGATCATGAAGCTGTTTCCTTTTTAGCAAAAAAGTTAAAGGTGTATTATGCGGCTTTGGCAGAGGGAGGTAAATTGCGTATGACTTTGTTTAAAATTTGCATCTTTGCACCGTCATTCTCTATTGTCTTCATCGTCATACACATCTGTTCGTGCTGAGAAAACAAAAGTTGTATGCTGAATCCCTGAATACATATTATTGCATATATGTAGCTGTTCGTATGAAAACAATGTTTTTTGGCTGTAGTCGTCGCAGTTGTGTTCTCACATTCATCCATCTTTTACTTTTTAAAGCTGTTGTAGTATTTACTTCACAAAAAAATAACACAACCATCACATTCTCTCATTTTGCTCATAATATTTATATGTACCTGAGACACGACCTGTGAAACACACTCACATTGTTATTGTTACCATTATACACAGCAAGTTGAAAATGATATCATCATCATCTTTGTAGTACGTCGTGCTTAATTTAGGGAATAAAGTCAAAAGGATGTGTGTATGTGTGTGCGTACCTCCCAATGGGAAATGTACATGCTTCACCTCAGTTACTACAAGGGAGATGCCTAATTCGGCACTTAATGAACACCAAAACGGATCAACATTTTGTGTTTGTTATAAAACAAAATGCAAAGTCCTTAAAGAACAACAACGGTACCACTGCTACAAACATGACAAAAAATTTGTGAGAGGGTTATTATTACGACGAGCATTCAAAAAACTACAAGTATTCTTCACCTGTCATTCAGTATTCATATTATTTAGCTAGCTTGTGCAGTATCCGCCTAAACAGAATAAAATTATTAATAATTTGTCTTTTATACATTGTTGTTGACTAACAAGAAATGTGCAGCCAATTATGTACAAAAGAAAAATCAATTCAATGCAGCAAGCCAAATCAAAAAGAAACATGCTTTTAATCAGCAATTTTCTGGTTACCTACAAGTACAAGTGCTAATGATGATGATCATCATCATTTAATGTGATAGCCATGCTTAAACTTGAACTTTTAGTGGAATTGAGTGAGGAGACGATATTAGAACGATAGACTGATTGATTAGTAATATGTAAATATTTATGTATATATATGTATACGTAGGTAGGTAGTGTCCACCTTTTTTCTTAATCGGATCAACAGAAATAATACAAGCCGACAAGCGCAGATACACACAGACAATATCTCATTCACAAGATACAAAAGTTTCATCTTGGTTGTAGTGCAAACTTTTAAAAAGTTATATTTCTTTTCTTTATAGTCAGTCAACAGCATCATGATGATGATAATATTTGGTGATGTATGATAGTTTATGAGGTTTGAGGTTGAACAAGTACGTGAGTGGGTGAGGGTAAACACGAGAAGTATCTACATAATATTATGATGGCACACACTATATATATTTATCATTTACTCAATAAAAACCATCATGATCAATGATCATGATCGCCAATATTGATAAAGCACATATACATGCCTACCTATATAAACTAACAAACAAAAAAAAACATTGCTCATAGTAATCATTCAAGTTATTCTCAGAAAAGGAATAAAATATATCAACCTTCTTGCATTGCCTCTTCTGCCTTCTCAACAGCTTCTCCTCGTCTTATTTCCTACTCAAGTACAAGCGCTTATCAAGAGAAGAAGAGGAAGAAGCGATAGGCTGAAAAGTCAACAAGGCAAAAAATTGTTTTAAACTTGAAGATCAAAAAGTTTCTACTCGATAGTTAGATAGATAGCTGTAATGATGACTGTAATAATAATAATAATAACACCAGTGCAGAAAGACAGAAGGCGCATAAAAAAACTTTTTTTCACATTCCTCTTCTCTTTCTATACCCACATCACATCATCATAACCGAGTCAACAAGCAGCCGACGACGACGTGAGACGTGATATCGAAAAAAAGAGATGCGATTCAATATTGTGCTGATAGTAATGCTTGTCTATAAACAACGCCAGCAGCAGCCAGCAGCAACAAAACGCACAACAGCAGAGCAGACGCGTAATCACAGAAGCTGCACATTTGTAAAAGTAATGTCCATATTAACTACTGAATACTGTTATACCACACAGCTAACCCGCCAAGTGTTTAGCTTCCTAAATAGTGTGAACGAAATGCTATACTGTAGAAAATCGTCATCAGCATCATCATCACGAGCATCCCAACAGCAGCAACAAACTAACAAAAAAATGTTCACTAGTGATCAAACAAGACACATTTTGGTAAACTGTCTGAAAAGCTGGTGACATTTGCTCTGCCTTCACAACTTGGGAAAGAAAAAAAGTTTTTTATTATAAAAATAACATAAGTAAGTAATCGCCAATATAGAGTTTATATACACAAACATTTTTTACTACTTCCTTCCTCCATCTTTTCTCTGAAAATGCCGTTTTTTTCTCTCTAAAGTTTTCTGCTCTGCTGTCCTCAGTGGTTATAAGCACTTTGCAGAAAAAAAAAACTTTTCTCTGTATCAGTAATGGAAATGTATACTATGGTTTTTCTATGCTTATCTACGTACGCGTACGTACGTACATACATTCGTAACTACTTTATCTCTTCATCTGAAAATATATTTTTTCCTCTTTTATGTTCTAGGAACTATGCCAAACTGAAATCCTCAGCATTCCAAATTGTAAGTAAGCTATGTAAAGAGGGTAATACATAGTTCCACTTCTTGGGTAATGATGATAATAGGTAAAGGAAAAAACGCATTTGTTTTCTATTATATTATGGTTTTACACACAGTCAGCCAGCCAGCAGCACACAGCTGCAACTGTTTAGAGAGAGGGAGAGAGAGAGTGAAATATAGTAGCTCAAGATGAAGATTAAGTAAAGTTATTTGAATTTTTCATGCCGTCATCATCATTCGTTTACTTCACAGAGACCTCAGAGCCTGCGATCGTCGTATCTCTCTACACCATAGAAAATACCAAAATACGCCTGAAATGTTGTGTTATGATAAACTTTTAAAGTGTATTATACCCTGGGCTTGTATAGTGGTACAAATGTGTCTGCTAGTCGAACAAAAAAGGGAAATGATTGCTCTACGGAGATATGACAAGCATAAATTTGTGTGTGCAATGTATAGTTAATCCGTGAGAGCAAGCAAAGCAGATGTACACACAAACACATAGAGACAGAGTCTCTATCCATATCCATTTTTCTTCTCTCTTTCAAAACAGCAACAAAACTGGTGTACTCATCCAATAATGTGTAATATCTTTCTTTCATCCTCAAATAAACGTTTCATTAACAGTTTTTCTTCTGGTTTTATTGTGTGGTTTTGTGAAAGATAAGGATGCTTTTAATAAGACACTTGGACGGTGTGTGTAATATACATTTTCTCAGTATGCCCCAGCATTAATTAATTGATTTTATCCTGCCTCTTCTGTCACATGGACTATAAAAATAAAAATAATTATATTGCTACAAGTGAGATTGCAATAATTATGTCTTATAGAATGGAATTTATTTTATTTTTTTCAAAAAGAAAAAAAAACACATTTAATTCTACAGAGGGTAAAAGACATGACATGGGAAGCAAAAATAATAACTTGACTTGCTACTAAAAGAAACAGGTAACATTGATGAACACAACAAACACGTCGTTTCTTTTCTACTCTTTTTCTTCTTTTTTTCTCGTTGAAAGCTTTGAAGTGAGAACAAGAAGTTGACTCCTTTTCTTCGTATGATGATGATGACTGTCTGCCTGCCTGCCTGTATATAGGGAAAAAATAAGTTGGAAGAAACAGCTTCAGTGTTTTTTATACGACCAGAGAGAGATAAAAGATGAAGGAAACCTTGACAAGACAAGAGAACAAGAATAAAGAATTCAAAGGATGTTTGTACGTGCATAATAATATAAGGTACGCGTGATGCTCACACACAGGATCACTATTTTACTATTTATTTTGATTTATGTATGTCTACCTATCTATTATATAAAATGATGCTGTTCAGCAAACAATAAGAGGGATCCAGATGCAGTTGATGATGATGATATATATATATTATCGTAAAAGTTGTATCGTTCATCGTTCTTGTAGGTATTTTTATATACCTAAATACATTTTTTAATATTATTACTTTTTTGTACTGACTCACATGTACATACCATCTGAAACATAAAACTCGCAGTGAATATATACTTAGCAGTAAAAAATTTATTTACGTTCGTTCACAGAGCAAGCAGCACAAAGAGAAGGACAAGAAACAAAAATTATTCCGTCAGAAGACTAGAGCACGAAGAGATTTGAGAAATAACTCTTGTATTTTCTTGCCATTTCCTCGACAAAGGAAAAACGAAAGGAGAACAAGAGACTTTTAGCTTGTATATAATGTCCCTTGTGAACCCTCTGCCTACTTTCAGATTTTACCCAGAAGAAATCAGCAATTCTCCATGTTATTATTATATGTGTCCGGAACTTACATTCATGTGACTTGTAATAGGCAAGGCATGTATATAAGGCCTGTCTGCGTGATAGAGCAGGTAAACCCAAGCTTACTTTTTAGCTACAAAGATGCTAACATTCTCTCGCTCTCTCTCTATGTGAACTGAGCTAACTTGGTTTAACTATCTTGTTAGTTCAAGCCTACCGTGTACTTCAACTTGTCTTTTTGCTTGTCAGTTTTGTAAGACCTGACTTGACTCCAACAACCAACCTCCAACTTTTTTTCCTCCTCCTTTTTGCTCTACATTACACACGTATGCCCATTTTATTATGATTACAAGTCGGCAAACATATATCTACCTATATCTACCGTCAGGCACTATATAAGTAAAATAAGGACCTAGAGAGGTAGAATGATAGTATATAGATACCTTCTCGCCAGAAAAAGATTGTCTAAATTTTTTTTCTTTTATCTCACCATCCAACGTTTTGTGGATCTTTACTCGTCTACTCTTCTCGTCTCGTTTCATTGTCATCGTCGTCGTCATCAACATCTTGCTCATGTCATGGCGTGGTGGCAAGTCAAAAGTCACACATAATAGTTTTAAAGAACAATATAATCGTAACAAAACAATGCAACGGTAGTTGCACACTGCAGCACAACAAACAAACAAGGGCAAGGAGCACACAATAATAATAACAATAATAAAAGCAGGATTTGTACTGCTTTTGGGCTGAAAAGCAAGGCAAAGCCTTCTATTACCTTGTGAATCTTGTCTCTCTCTCTCTTCTCTCTCTATCTACATTGCTCAGTGCTGATAATAATACAACATCCATCCATCTTTTCCTTACGGGATTTTTCTAGACATTCTTATTATTCTTCAACAAGACCATGTTGTTGGTCATCATCAAAGAAAACTTTATTGAAAAAAGAGCTCTTGCTAACAAGCAACCATTTTCAAAGAAAAAAGTTTTAATCCAGAGTTAAAGTTTATAGAAAAAAAAAGTTTAATAGTCCTCGTAATTCCATCTTTATGTCATGTAGAGAGAAGAATACTAACAATAAAAATAAAAGACGATAATGGCCAGCACTCCTATTTTTACTTGTTTGACCCAACCAACCAACAATATTTATATTATTGACCGCTATACTTTATAAGCATGCATAATGCATTGATCCCATCATAATATGATATCTCAATTGATGACCATGTTTACTGATGTCGGTTATCTTCTTAGCAGAAATAATGGTATAGTATATTATGCGTTTTCCTTTTCGTGGCTCACAAAACCGTAAATATATACATTTTATGTCGACATTTCAATGAGTAAAAAAACTGCAAACACTAACTAACCAACAACAGCAACAACAACAGCAACAACAACAGCAAAAAAATACAACAAGAAAGCTCAACGAGGCTCATTCAGTCGTCATCATCAACACTACTACTAGCACCACTATCATCATCATCATCACAATACATTATTATCATCTTTAACATAATAGTGCCATCAGAAAAAAACAGAAATGAAAAAAAAAGTTTTAAAACTTTGTCTAAGAAGAAAATAATAATGCTATAACTTGTTCGCCACATAGAAAACACAGCTACCGCAAGCAAACCAAAAAGGAGTTTTTGGTAAAATGGTATATATTTTTTTCTTGGCAAACACCAAACTACACTTTAAAATCCAAATTCTTAATAGTTTACGACCTGTTTATGGCCTACCTTCTTGAAAAGGAAAAAAATATATACATACATACTTACATATAGGTATACACTTTTAACTTTGCTGCATATTATTGCATATACCTCTCTCTTTTTTTATGCAAGAAGATCATCATGTAGAGAAAAAAAAACTATAAAACTTGCAATACGAAAGAAATAATACTTTTTTAATGGGAATATGATTTTACCCTGAGGAGGAGGAGAATATATTTTTCTTCTTCTTTTATTTAGCGAATTTTTTCCCTAAAAAGATTATATAAGTTTTGCGCTTGTACATAATATGCTAAATGTTATGCAGGTATTCACTATTAATTTGTACACAACACGACCACAGTTTTCTTTCTCATTTGTAAACTAGAAGTAGGTAAAATATTTTACATAGTTTTTTATTCATCATCCCAATTTATATCCGTATGATGATGATGATGGCGACTATCAAACTAGCATCATCATCATCATCACTATTAATTTTTATATTGCATTTTAATAATGAAAATCCAATTGCAGTAACAGCGTATATATGTTCCTGTAACATTTATTGACACCAATAAAATGCATGTACATACACACTTGAATACATTTTTTAAACAGTCATCTTCAGCAATTGCATTGCTGTTGTAGCTTCTATAATATTTATATACATGATTAAATAAATCCCCACCATCATCAAAACTGATCGCCATCATCACCTCTCTCTGTCTCTCTGTCTAATCTGTCCGCACACACACACACATCCCATTACAGAAAATTACTAAGCAGTACAAAAAAGGTCGCACCTTGCCGCGCGCTCTTAAAAGTAATAAGCCACATGAGGCAATCATAAATCAAATCAAGAAGACAATTTACTTGCCATCAAAGTATTAGTTCATGCCACTCCACAAATTATCCTTTTTTTATAGTTGAATGTGCTTGTGTGTCTACGCAAAAAATATATATACTGTTGAGTGTATTTACCCGTTAAGCACATCATTGCAACAACAACAGCATCAATGGGAAAATGAAATTAGTAAAAAAATATCAAAGAACTGTCCTCCGCATTTATGACTAGAGCACAATCAACAAAACGAAAAATATGAAAGAAGAATTTTTTTCATATTATATGCCTACCTGTTATATGCATAAGCGTATCTACAATGATAATTTGGTATGCATGTACACTGTAAAAAGAAAAACAATACATCATCATCATCATCGCCGTCGTGTAGGTATGTAAAAAAACCTTGCAAATTTATTAGAAGGCTTTTGAAGAAGAGAGTTTTTTAAATCTCTCTCACAACATTTCATCAAGTTGTTTTTTATCATCATTCAAAGCAAAATGCAATACATCAAAAAGTCTTCACAAAGTGATGTTTAACATTATATTACTATTACTGACGATGATGACGGCCGTCGTTTTGTTTGTAACGCTAGTTGGTTGTAATATAACAATAATAACAAGAAAGTAAGAGCAGAAGTCGTTTTGGCAGTTTTGTACGTGCAAACGTAATGATAACTGCACCAGTCACAACTCACAACATAACAGCGCAACGGCAAAAGCATAATAATATATTATTCACAGCATCGCTGGTGGTGGTGGTGGCAGTGGGAAAAAATTATAATTTGGCATGAAAATAATGATTACTGCTCATTTTTTGTACTTGTTTGCGTTATTTGAAAAGTAGATGAATACTAAATAGTTTTTGGTTACATGTGTAAGTAGAAAGAGAAGATTTTTTTTCTTATAAGAAGTTTATCTACATATATAATATAATGCCTCTTATGGCTAGTCATATAAAAAATGATACCTAAGTAGGTAGGTACATGTTTGAATACCTACATGAAATATGGCATTTTGTTCAAAGCATTTATTTATGTACATTATATTTGATAGGCAAAACAAACAGTTGCTAAATGCCATTTTAAAAATACAGTAGCCCTTGTATACTGTTATACTGCTGCTACTAGTTCTGTTCTAGAGCAAGTTAGTAGCAGCATTAGCAGCAGTAGCAGCAGCATGTAATTGTATTTTTATGCAAACCCTGTTATAAAAACGTTTTATCAACAAATTTTCATAGCGCTACAACTCCCACTTAATAACATGCTTCTCTTCTCTTCAGAGAGAAAAAAATAACACTCAACTCAAATGACTCCGCACTCACTATGTTTTTTGCTGCTTATAGCACTCATCATGTTATTATTATTATTATTTTGCTGGCAATAGAGTACGTATGTAGTAGAATAGAAGCGCGTCGTCGTTGCGTTGGGTTTGCGCCTGTTCAGCCAACAGAAGCAGAGCTCGACAAGCGATAGAGGAGAAATAAATAAAAAAGCATGGAAATGGAAATTGGCAAGCGTCTACACACAAGTGGTGTGTGTTATATGGCATTTTAGCACATTGCACTTTGCAATATTGCAACAATTCAAGCAAAACCAAAATGAAACATATTTTTTAACCAGAAGGAGTGAAAGAAACGAAATGTTGGGAGTAAGTATGTTTGTATGTATGTATTATTATTGTATGTAGGTATGATGATGCATGATGCATTAACAAAGCAGAAATTTGGGTTTCGAGCCAAAGTGCATTTGACTTGGAAAATAATCATAAATAATAATAACAAATATATTAAGTAAATGTTACTACGATAATGCGCCGACATTAAATAAGTAATGTATTTTTCAATGCCCATTATTATGAGGTTTGCAGCCATACTTTACTTGACACCGTACACACATTCAATCTCACAGTAGCATTTTAGCATTTGAAATTTAAAACGAAAAAAAATTATCAAATTCATTTATTTACGTTTGTCGTATATCGTCAATTGCACATATGATATGGAGGGAGCACACTACTAATGAAAAACTGAAAAGTAAATAAAAATGTATGAAATACATACATACATGCTTATATGCGTCCTAACATTTGTAAAATGCAGAATGATATTCTTATCGTTGCGCCTTCCACAAAAAATGTTTTTAAAAACGATGATGATGTGATGATGTTAACGTACGTGTGTGTCGTTATTACCTACGTGGAGAATAAATTAGGTATGTATGTATGTACGTACCGAGTAAAGTATACTAAAGACGGTTACTCATTTTTTATTGCCCACCACCACTATCACCACTGTAGCCTGCGTTGTCACAATATACTAATCATAATGTAGGCATTTATTTATTCATAAGTTATAAGAACCATCACGTTATTATTATCATCGTCATCATCATAATAATGTTATTATCTTTTTTTCTCTCATCATCAACATCAACACACACAGTAATCATGCCACAATATATATAATCATCTGCTCTATGAAAATAAATTTTGCTGCTGCTGCTGATATGTTTAGTTGGCTACTTTAAATATATACTGCCACTTTTGTGCATGCTTATTGCAAGTNCTACTTTAAATATATACTGCCACTTTTGTGCATGCTTATTGCAAGTTTTGTGCATGTTGCACTGGCAAACAATATTTTTATTTTGTAGCAAAAAAATGCTACCTCTTGTCTCTTTGAATAATTTATTTCTTTTTCTTTCATTTTTTTCTCAAATATATGGTGTCCCACAACAAAATGTCGTCAAGTGTCTTTCCTTATATTATACTTTTTTTCATTGAACAAATGTCTATAAAAGCGTGGATGGTGTAGATATGTAGTTTACTAGTAATTGTTCTAAATGAGCATGTCATCCAACTCCGGTGTAATAAAACTCTCTCAACAGATCTTGGTTATGAAGTAATAAAATGTTCTTTTTGTTTCAAACGCTGTGCACAATGTTCGCCATAAAAAAGGGTTTAAATACTAGCGGTGTTGTATGAGTTATTATTATTATAAGGCTAAAGTGTTATGATGATGGTGATGATATTATTATGTACGTTTTTTTGCCGACGACGCGACGTACCTAAAAATAATTTTTTTTATCGCAGATCTTTTAAAAAACAGAAAACTACATCATTGCACTCTGCAAACCGGAAAATAGAAAGGATATTAAACGTGTACATAAATATGTACATACAACTATTTACCTATTTTCTTTAGAAAAATGCATATGCATATAAAATAATCGACTATGAAAGAGAAAGGAAATCAGCAATAATCTAGGTTTATTATTTTAGTGAGAAAATATTTCTGAATAATTATTGTACGAGGAAAGCAGTATAAAGTGCATGAAATTGAAAAAGAAAAATATGTGTATTTTTTACACAGAAACTAACCCTATAAAAATGTTACGCCGTTTTCTCATTTGTTCCACAACATTCCGTACGGATTTTTTTACTGTTTTCTTTTTTCACGGTTCAAGATTAAATTAAGCAATAGAAGAAGCAATTGAGTAAAAGACAAAAGGTAGAAAATATTTATGAGGCGACGATGGAAATCTTAGTAGGAAGTAGAAGAAAGATGTGTTCTCCCCGCCTTTTTTACTTGGCGACATGCATGTTTGACTAAGTTGACGCGTCAACCTTGTGTAGAGGTATTAATTTCTTTTTTGATATTGCCCCCAACTAATTGTAAATCCTTGCCAATCTCGGTCTTTCGGCAACCCACTATATAGCATATAATGTGCATTTTTCTCAGAGAAATGAGAAATCAAACCCATTTACCATTCATCAATCAGGAAAAAAAGATGGGAGTGCTTTCATTAAAAGACTTAAAGTCAAGAGATTACTTTACAACATCATACGCTATTGCTGTGTAGTTGTTGAAGCTACAAATTTGTTTTCACAAAAATATTTCTAGAATTGGATCACGTACAAGATTACAATTTCCTGTGCTGGTGTACATAGTCAAATGAAGTTCAATGTGTTGTGCATGTGTTCCTCTAGCACGTAATTCAACACCAGTATATTTAGCAAGTTGGTAGGTATACCGATATACATAAACTGAAATGAAACGTGAAACCATTATTGCGTTTAAATTATTTTCTTTTATTTTCCGCACAAATATAAATAAATTTTATACGCTTTACGAAAAAAAATATTGCGTGTAATTAACAAGCTCTAACAAAATGTCTGCTTCTAATCTAACAAACCTGTTATTCTAACTAATAAAATCTTACAGTTTTTATTTTTATTTGTCACAAAATAGGGGTCAAAACAATATTGCCGCTGTGTATTACTACGCAGCAATTACTCTAATTTATATGTAAACTGCGCACCTTAAAACATTAGAAGATCCGATCTCTACAACAATAATTGAAAAAGTAAAACTTTTCCCGAAATCTAAGTAATTTTCTTGTGCAAGTAAAAAAACTAACATATTTTTTATTCCTCGTACAAACCGTAAGGGAAATGGGAAAAGAAGAAAGAGCAATTTCAAGAAAATCAAGAAGGCAGCTTAAGAACAAGCCATAATATACTTTGCATTGCCAACCACGTAAAAAGAAAACTATTCTTTTTTCTCTCTCCCTGTATAATAATAATAATATAACTTGCTTACTTTCCGAGAGCAGCAGCGGTGGAGGAGGAGGGCATTATTATTAAGCTAACATGACACTTCACCTCCTGAGTATCATCATCATTATTACCAAGTAATGCCAAAGTACTATACTGCTACAATGATCATCATCATCCTCCTCATTTTTTTCTTCTTTTTTCTTGTTCATTCTTCTTTCCAAATGTTATTATTACTCTTTTCAATCTTGTAACAAAAAAAAACTTGTGTGTGAGCAAAGTAGTGAACATATCACGATATCTGAAAAAAAGCTCGTAGACAAAAAGAAAAAAAAGAAGGGAAATATGTAAGAAGAAGCTGTAAGCAAGCAGCAAAGAGAACAATTTAGAAAAACCAGCAAGCGAGTAAAATAGTCGGAGATGAGATGAAGAAAAAAAACTTTTTTTGTTCACTTAAGAAGAAAAGAACAAAAAAAAAGTTGGAAAGGAACAGTCTACTACTACCACTACTACTTATTCACTCTAGTAGTAATAGTAATGCCGTGTTTGTTGTCTGTTAGAGCAATGAAATGGCTGCTTGCATTTTGCATTGGCCTAGCAAAGACGAAGCATATTAAAAAACGAAAAAAAGAAAAAAGAGCAGAGAGAAGAAGAGTTTCTTCTTTTCTTGAAAAAATATATGTTCTGCTGCTGGTTTGTTGGACAATGTGACGGCTTCTTAACGTGTTTCTTCCTTTCGTTATAATACACATATTATTATTATTATTATACTTCTCTTCTCCTTTTCTTCTTATTATTCCTTTTTATCTATTTTCTTGTCTTGTCTGACGCTGACTGACTCTTGTACAAGTGGTAAATGCATGCATGCATGCCACCTCAGCACTTATTCGCATAACATCATAATTGGGAAGCCTGTGTG
>JAHZMT010001324.1:0-10488 GCA_027743785.1 Sinhomidia bicolor
GTCGTTGGTGGAGGAATAAAGCTCAAGTAGTTTCTAGTTCTGGTCTGGTTGCTCTTCTTGCTCCAGTCCAGCAGTCGATCCTTGCTTTTCTTCCAACTCTAAAAAAAAAATTTTTTTCCCAGCTGGTCGTGAACTACACTTTTATTTATAGTGAAAAACCGAAAGGGAGAAAACAGAAAATATAAGCATTTCAATGAGAAAAAGGGAAAGAAGAGAGCCAACATTTCTGGTAGCAGTGAAGTGAGCCACTTTTACTTTTTTTGCACTAATAATGCCACCCTACTTGCATGCGCTTTATAAAGTAATACAAGCATTTTGACAAAGACATTTTCTCCACAGCAGCAGCAGAAATTGGGAAACCTATTTTATTCTGCTTTGGCTTTTCTTTGGTTCCGATTGCTGTGGCTTGACTGACTTATTTTCTATTCTTATTATTGCTTGTTTCAATACGAAAGTATAAAGTTTACAGGGATAAAAAAAATTGCTGGTTGGAGCGAAGCATGTTGTGTTGTTAACAATACGTACATTATGGCTGTTCGTCATCATTATTATTATAAAACCTGTTTGGTGGTGGTGCCTTGGACATGGATGGACATTGTGATGGAGAGAGCAAAGCAACTTTCCATTTCATATCATGAAACAGAAAAAAATGTGCACTACATAAAATACACATGTGAAATAAGTACTCATAATAAATACGTATACACATTACACGCTTCATGCAGCATGTATTTCAATTCCCGTTCATACATTCTCCCTCACAGAATTATATAAGCAACGCAACATCATTATTATTATTATTATTACTGCCTCCTCTTTGTTTTTCTTGTAAAACATTTTCTCTTTCTATATTATACTCGTGTGCAAAATGTACACTTTCTCTCTACCCGTTTCAGCCAAGTGCTCTGCCTGCTTTCTCTAAATATACTTTGTATGCTTTCTCCGAGTATGTAAAGGAGTCACATACATACATATGCCTTCATGCTGGATGGATTAGAATTTAGAATATATGTGGTAGGCAAACCCTGGGCAAAAGTCTACCTAAAAGTAGACATGTCTTTCTATAAAAAAAAGCTATAGGGAAAGTATATGCCTATCTGTCCAATCTATACCGAAGAGTTGCTGCTGTCCAACCAACATTTTTCCTACAGCTGCTCCTCTACTACAACAATGGGCATGGCTATGGGGAAACTTTTTTTTTGAAGCGAGTTTCCCTACACGCTCATGTTCTGGAATCTGTGTGTCTGCCGTGCTGGATACAAAGTACCCATCCATACTACGTCCATACCACAACAACAGCATATTATATACTCTGTGTGTTCTCTGTCCCTCTACATGTGTTCGCTCACTCTTGTAGCAAAAAAGAGATTCCAGGTTTTTTATATATATTTTTTACAAAGCTATATGCTGTGCTGCTGCTAGCCAAACCAGTTTTAGGTATTTCTTGCCATGTTACAACTCTTGCAATAGTATATTATTATCGACTCTCCTGCTGTTTTCTTGCTGGATCCAGAGAACTACTTGCTCTCCTCACNACTCTTGCAATAGTATATTATTATCGACTCTCCTGCTGTTTTCTTGCTGGATCCAGAGAACTACTTGCTCTCCTCACATATATTCGCATTCATGCATGCTAATAGTTTTCGTCGTATCTCCACTCGTCGTTCCTGTCATCCAGACCAGTCTGCAGAGTAGCAGCAGCTCTCACACAACAAAACATTCAACTGGAGGTTACACACTATTTTTTTCACAACAAAATCCATCCAATTTCTCATATCGTCGTAGTGTGTAAGTTAATGCAGTGGTAACTAACACTCTGTTTTTCTTTCGTGTGCTGAACAAATGACGTGATGTGTGCCTGTGTCTGTTGATGTTGTTGTGCACCAGGAAAAGCTCGGTTTTTTTGTACACAAAAAAAGAAAAAACCCAACAGACGGGTTTGTTTTGAAAAATTTTTGCTGACTTGCACTACGAGAGTGCACGGAGAATTATTTATTGCTGTAATATTTAAGAAGAGTTTGCTACACTCGTGCGGAATTTTCTCTGCTGCTGATGACAAATCAGTTTTTTGTGACTTTGCTTTTGTGAGTACTATTTATTATTTTGGAGAAAAATAACATTGAAAAAGTCAAGTTAGAGATATGCGAGTTTTAATAAATAAATATTTAGTTTAGATTTTTAAGTTTTGTGCGTTTGTGTACATTTTTTAAATAAAATGCAGCACACAGTGTGTTCCACCGATAGTGCTTAGCAGTTTGAACCTTGCTGCCTTTTTGGGATCGACATTGTATTCTTGTGCCAAGTTAAAAGACAGTTTTTTGTACAATGTGGATAATGCTGGGTTCTACGGAGTGATTTTCTCCGCCATTAGTAATTTTTAACTATGGACAAAGTTTCCTCCTCCACCACACTGAGGTATTTGAACTTCTTTTTCGAATAATTATATACTACTCAGTTCAGTAAGGTAAAAGCCCTTCCCAAAATAGCAGTAATGCTTAATTGTAATTAAAAGCATTCCATCATACTACCAAAAAGCACACTTGTCATTGAATGGACCTTGCGCATGTACGTTTTTATTCTGTAGATAAATAATACAAAAAAATAAATTTATAAGTAAGTCAGAATAAGTATCTCAATATTTACAATAGTTATTTGCAGAAAAGCAAAAGTTTCCTTTAGGCATGTCTCCTCAACTCTCAGAAAACATTGACATCTTTTTAAAATAATGAGTGCAAACACGTTGCTCCATTTTCCCTGTTTCCCTCTGGGGAAGGGGTATTTACCCGTATAAATAAAAGTACATATAAAATATTATGAATTTACATAAAGAACAATTTTACCATTACGCCATGCTGATGACGCACATATTCTACTAAAACAACAATATAAGGTACCTAGCTCACTGCTGTGTATATCATAATCGCATCTAAAAATAAAACTCATCTTGTTTGAGTAGCAATTCTAAAAAATAGCTGCTCTCTCTCGCACGCATTAGTGCTTTCCATTTTGATGTAATCTTAAAATAAACAAAATTCAGGGAATGCACACGAGGACGATGATGATGATGATACTCATGCTCATGGTCCGTTTAATTAGCGAGATTAGTTTCTAATCATTGCCAACAGCAAGGATCACCAGCACCGTAAACATGTGCATACTACAGCGTGTGTGTCCTATAATAAAACGACTAAATACAATGCCATTTTATGGCTCTGCTACTTTCGATCAAACCCGGTTCAATGATGATCATTCATGATGATAAAATAAGCAGACTCTACATTTTAATAGGTACTTTAGTATGCAAACAGAGAGAGAGAGAGACGCGTACCCATCTGTGCACTTTCTTTTCCAAAGCTTTTCCCAAATAACCGTTTCCATTCATTTTGCAGTAAAAAACGGTATGGAGGGATTGGAATAAAAGTGTAGGTACATCATATATTATAGGAGAAGAAGGACTAATAAACGCAGGTTTAGTAATGAACGACTTTATAGTTGTGTACTATAGCAGCAGCAGCATTTGCATAATGGTAACATTTTCCAAAGGAAAGTTTCCCTTTATTTCCGTTCGGAGATTACGCTAGTTATTGCATGATGCTAATATTATTGGTTACTCCTCGTTCCTTCCTTCCACCAGCTTTTCAACTAATACCGACCCGTCGTTCCGTGACAAAGTCTCGGTATCGAAAAATTTTTGCTGTGCAGTTTTCTTTATAGTTTGATTTCCTGCCGAAAAAAATAAATTGTATTTATTTTTTTAAGCCGGGTTGGTATACTAGAACGAGAACGTATATAGACTTGTGACTGTGACTAGGAGGACGAGAGTGAGTCATTTGTTTACGTCATGCGTCATAAGTGTCTATTCCAGGCAATTTTTTAAAGGAGAACTATACTACTGGAATTTTTTTGATAGTGTCATTCCAGAGAGATGGAAACAAGTTTAGCGAAAACTGATAGGTGAAATGAAGTGTACGGAAGGCAGTAGTGTACAAGCAAGAATAAAAAACAGAGACACTGCTAACTTTTTTTGGATGAACAACCAAATAACATGTTGTTTGAGAGGAGAGGTATATAGAGAGAAAGCAAGCACACATGAAGGCGACGTGGTATAACACACGCCCTATTTCAGTATAATAAAATATTTGACATGCTGTAAATCAAACATGTCCGTTCTCCCTGAAAGTTGGCAAATTGTAGCTTACCCAGACATTCATATGGAGTTTGGTTTTTTGAGTCAAATGGGAAAAATAAAAGTCATTAATATCAGTCGTGAGATATCATCGTATTACCTATAGAGTCTCTTCAGTGACACTTTCCAGAACGTGGGCGAGTGCAACTTTTGAATTTAAACAAATATTTTTTTTTTGCAAAAAAAATAAATCTCGAATGTTGCACGTAAGTACATTTAGAAAAAATGTCTTTTCTACTTGACAATTTCAATTACGTATGCAGCAAAGTAAACGTATGCAAATAAGTAAAAATAGGAGCATGAGCATTATAGTTTTTTTAGCTTTTACTATACTACTACTTGTTACACGTGTGCGTGCTGCTTCTCTTCCCTTGCCACCATGCATGCTTTCCCAACTTTTGTGCCTTGAACAACTGCTCATTTCCCTGCACCTTCATTTTCGCCCTTTATCAAGTACGTCTGCCTGTATGTATGTATGCTGTTGTATGAATGTGGACCAAAATCGTGTTAATTAAAATGTGATGATGAGAGCGAAAGCTCTTGCTTTGCAATAGCAATAACAATATCATGTTATAGTACAAAATGCTCTCTTTTCCATTCTCTAGTGCGCAAATGAGGCAAGCATGCATGCATACAAGTACGTACCTACCCACGCTATTATCATTCTTTTCAAACGATGCCGTTAGCACTTTTCAAACGATGCCGTTAGCACTTTTCAAAAGTGCCTATAGCCTGCCACTATACATTCATCTCAGAGAGCAGCAGTCCTCGCTTTTCACTTTTTTTATAATGAACTCCTGTCCCTTTTCTCTATTCAATACAACTTGTGCACACAGACTTTTTCATTTGATGATTTTCATTTCAGAGTGGAAAAAGAATGGTGCTGCCACTGCCACCACCACTGCTGCCATTGTCTGTCCCTTCATTATTGCCGTCATCATAATTTGTGTTGAATGCACTGAGAGAATGAATAGGCGACGCTGCTGATGCTGATGCTGCAGCAGCAACTTTACTCATCTAACCACAACGCAACGTCCGCACAAGCTATACAACAACAACAACTGAAGCTCTTCGCACGCAAAAAAATACAGCCAAAAAGAAGAACGTCTCATCTGGAGACAACAACCAAACTACATGTTTTTTGTACCCTTCTTTTTTTCGCTGCATGTGGAGCATAATAATAAGTGGATGTAGAGCAGAAGAAAAGTGAAATGTTTTTATCATGTCCATCAGCCTACTACTACCATCATCATCATCGTAATTTCAGTGGAACTTCCCTGGAGGAATGGTGTAAGGACGAGAGAGAAAAGAAAAGCAGATAAACAACTGATATAGTTATAATAATAGGATGAGATTAAAGACGAGAAGAGAATGAGCGAGAGAGAGAGAAAGCTTCAGCATGGTTTGTATACATTTTTATTGTGTGCTCAGGTTGTGGAATGTTGTGTAATAATAAAACAGTAAATGAAAGTGAAAAGCAATTAAAAGCAGCTGGATGACGAAGGAGGGCAGAGTGACAACAAGGTGGGCTCGTTGTTGTTTTTGCTGCTGTGATCATCACTTTCATCGTCATCATCATCACCACGTCGTCGTCGTCACTACTACTACCACCACTCATGTCAATCTTTCTAGTGCTTCGTCTGCCCTCCTCCTAACTGGTAATGCTTGCTGTGCTGGCAGCACTGACAGGAAACGTTTTTGGTACAGAAAAGCTAGTGCAACTGGTGCTGCTGCTGCTGGAAGCAGGATAACAGAGGGCTACTACTACGACGACTATTACTACTACTGTGTACACAAAATAGATATAAAAGACGACCACCCATTATCATCATCAGAGTTAGCGCTACTAAAAAAGCAATCATTCTCAAAATCATTGCCATCACCATTTAAAGCCAAAGTCAAAAAGTTTTCTCATTCAACGACGGGGACTACATTAACAACATCAGTGGCAGAATCATCGTCATCATCATCATCACGACCACCACCGTCCACACTTTTCTACGTTTTCTTTCAACAACTTGTTCTTTGCTCCCCACCACATCATCGCCAGCCAGGTAGCAGCAGCGGCAGCAGCTCTGAGAGAGGAGCGAGGAGGAGAAAGAAGAAAAAATGGCATTTTGTGGGATTTCCAGTCCGGCTCCCACACCACTCCAACTGTTACTCGATGAAATTAAATTTCAGCAACAAAAAGAGCTTCAGTTTGCCACCATCTCAGGTAAGTACCCTTGTAGTAATAATGTCAACAGAACACACACACACACGTTTTACAACATTAGCAAAAAAAAGAACAACGTCTTGTGCACGTTCGTTTGTGTGTTACATGGAAAACCTACTTACTTTTATTGCAAAAACTTTTACCGTCATCATCATCATCATCATGTTAGGGCCATCTTTTACTGTAAATGTCACAAAATGTGTGGTGGTCTAGTCCAGAGAAAAGAGAAAGATGCCTATCTATAATAATAATAATGGTAGCCGTAATATATACTTTTAGTCTACATATGTCTCTATCTTTCTAAAACTCTGAGAAAAAAATATATATTATTTCCAATTAAAATTTCACAACAAAGCCATTTCTGTATTCCCTTTGCCCTTTTTCTTTGCCACAAACAACAATAATATAAAATGTCTTCAACTTTTGTTCCTACAACTGTGGAAGATATTATTATTATTATTATTGCTGTAAAAACAAGAGCAATGTAAGGGAATATGATGATCTCGCATGACATGTAAGTAATATGCCTGCTGCTGCTGCTCACTGCTCACTACTGACTTCTTCGTCCTAAAAGAATTTGCCCTATTATATTTACGTGCTTTGTTGTTTGCACACACCAGCACCAGCATTGCAGCAGCATAGCGACGACATCCCTAAAATCTCGTTTTAGTTTTCTTCTCAACTTTTTCTTTTGTACAATTTACTTTAAATGTCAGCGACTAATAAGAATAATAATAATATTAAAAAAGAGTTTTTGATATAGTCTTTAAAACATGTTGGAATTCGTTTTTAAGAAAACATACTAGCGGAATGATAGCCAGACATATATGTATTATGAAAGCCTGAATCTACTTTCTCTTTACGTTTGGGTATCTCACTACAAATGACGTTGACAAATCAACTTTGTAATTTATCCGAGTTCTTGCCTTCTCTTCATCTTGTTGTTGTTGTTGTTCTTAACAAAGTGGTTTTTTTCTCTTTTATATTTGTTTTTTTTTGTTTAGAGAATAGCTCAGTTGTGTGGTGGTGCAAAAGTCAACAGTCAACCTTACATAAGCCAACACAACAACAACAACAATAATAGCGTGTTATATAATAAAAGAAAAGGATTTTTGTGCAAAACTTGTTTTGTTTTGTGTATGCATCAACTAGCACTACTACTACCTAATTAATTAAAAAATATATTTTTTAATACTACAATTTCTCTTTCTTCTCTTCCACTTTTTACTCGTTGTGTGTGTGTGTAAGTTTTTTTTTCATTTTCATTAAAAAATATGGAGGGAGATATATTTAATCTTTAATTCAATTCTACTCGTGCATAAGTTACACAATAATACAAGTAGTTTTTCTTCTTGCCAGAGAGAGTAATGAGAAGGATTCTTCTTCTATTATTTTTTTTATCTTTTATTATTACAATGTGCATATATTGTCCACACAGAATACTATATATATCCACCAAAGTAATCCTCAACTCTACTATAAGCAAGCACAGTAGTCAACAACCGTTGCTGCTTGTGTTTCTTTTTTCTACTAGTTTAGTTGGCTGGCAATGGATAATTTTGATGAATCTGATAAAATAACATATAATACACCATTTTGTTTTCAAAGTTTTTGGGTTAAAAAGTTTACACAAAAAAGTAAAATACAAAATTCATTGTAGGTGCTGCTGTTGTTGTTTTTTCTTCTTCTTCTCCGTGAGTAACATTACCCACAGGCAATGTAATGTACACAAGCACTACTAATAAAATAAAAAAATGTAATTTAAGCCCTTGCCTGCTTGCTGCTGTGCAAAAAAGTAATCCCTTCAAATTGCACACATTCTACTAGTTACACTGTAATAATATTGCCGCACAGCAGCCCCTATAAAAAAACCTGGTATGTTGCTCCTGCCGTTGACGAGAAGAAGAGAAAAAAAAACTTGTGGCGAATTTCGATTACTACTGACGAGAGTAAGTGTACAAAGTAGAAACACAAGAAAAGGGTACGTACGTAAGTACTATACCTATGTATCATCATCATCATCACGCAACGTTCATGATTATATGTATATACCTTACCATAAACAGAGTTGACTTTCCCTCGAGATAAAAAAAAGTAAAAAAAACACAACAACAACAACATGACATACGAGAGCACTACATATTTTATGATACTGGTGGTGTATATGTATTGTGTATATAAGTGGACAAATATTATAAACTTGAAGTATCTCTATTATTTGTTTAAAACTTGTGTATAGGCATGTATGCTCACTCAGCTTCCTGTCTTGTATTGTCTGTCTGTCTATTTACATTTGCCGTCACTGTTGTTTAAAAAACGAGAAAGAGATTTATGTGTATTTATGGAACATCCTTTTTTTAAGAAGGAGAAAGGAGAGGAAAAATAATATATATATATAAAGGTACAATAAAATAATGCAGAGGTATATAGGCATGCACAAAAGGCACACACTTTCTCCTCTCAATTTCTCTTTCTGAGGGAGTGAGCATTTTATTACGAAGCTATTACTATTATTATTATTGCTTGGGTGTGGGTGCAATAAATAAATAAACTACGATACCCGTCAAAGCATTTCTGTGGATTTTGTGTGCATTTTGATTTTGATATGTATATATTTCCATTGTTTTGTTATAATAATAATACTAATAAACATAATAATAGTAATGTTCAAATCCTGCTTTAGCCTGGATTTTGAATCTAGCGACAAATGACGTTTTTATTTATTCTCCGTCGCTTCCACAAAATGGAACGTTGGAAAATATTTAGAATTCAGATAAAAGATGCACAAACGTATTTACTCTTTTCGGTATACCACCCACAGTGGTGTATGTAAGCCAGAGTGGTTTACGTATTGGTTAGACATATAATTTTTGTCCTTGTACCTGACTGCATTTTAAAAATGTACAAAAAATATGTTGTGACTTGTTTGGAATGCCGATGCCAATCCAATGCCTACATTAAAGTAATAAACGGACGGTTTTGCAGAGTGAAATGTAAAATGGGTAGGAATAAATGGGAAAGGAAAACAAGCGAAAAGGTTGCTTTGAAATATTTATGCATTGTGAAACAACTTGTGTGGGGAATCATTGGTATATCTTCCGCTGCTGCTCACAAAAGCGTAATCATCTATAAACTTGAGTTGAGTTTCTCACGCTACACAGCTATCAAATTTCCTCTTGTGTAACAAAAACGTGTGAAATTTTTGAAATGTATATTTATTTATTTATTTATTTTCCAAAGGGAACTGTGTACTAGTTGAAATTCAGTAGATACACACACACATGTCGTGTCTTTAAATCTGTTGCAGATGCTGGAGGCTTCCTGACAAGAGGGACGACCTATTGGACGGATGTCTTTGTTCGTCATTTTCTGTTCCAAATGGATCGTTCCATTGACGCGGACGACCTGTTGTTTTTCATCAGAAAGAAGCATGTACGGACAACGCTTACCATGCCAAAGTTTCAAGTGAGCCCTTCATTTAAACTCTCGAGACGAGAAATGCTCTTTCTTGTAGTAAAACAAGACACACTCTCTCTTTTTTGTTGATCCAAAAAGTATTTTAAGAAATGTCTATCTAGTTTCTTCTCTCATCTAAAAGATTTACTGCTTTTTCACCGCAAAAAATGAAGCATATAATTATTCTCCTCTTCATGATGCCAAACACTCAAAAAAACTTAAACTTTTCTCTCTCTCGCACCAGCAAATAAATAATATCCGCGGAAAAGTTGCCACTTTCTCTTTAGCACATTTAAATACATGTAATATTAAAGATTCCAGTGGTTGTAATAGTAGTAGCATGAAATGTGCGAGACCAGAAAGGACTCTGCTGCTGCTGTGGCTGTAGAGAAAATAGTTTTTTTGAACTTTTTGCATAACTTTTTTGCTCATTCACTATTCATTCTATTCATGGATTTCTCTATTCATTGTGTTGTTAAAGTTCAAGTATGTATAGGGAGGTATGTGTGTATATGCATTCATTCATTCATCATCATCATCCATTCACCAAACCACAAAAAGTAAAGAAAAATGTTTAAAAATAAAATACGTTTTTTTATTTTTATTCTCTCTTCTCATGCTCGCCGCAAAG